>BLSH010481670.1:3705800-3721218 GCA_018402905.1 Glandirana rugosa | reverse complement strand
TCCATGCCACTACAGTGCCCATCTGTGCCACTACAGTGCCCATCCATGCCACTACACTGCCCATCTGTGCCACTACACTGCCCATCCGTGCCACTACACTGCCCATCCATGCCACTACACTGCCCATCCATGCCACTACAGTGCCCACCTGTGCCACTACAGTGCCCATCCGTGCCATTCTACTGCTCATCCGTGCCAATACCCTGCCCATCTGTGCCACTACAGTGCCTATATATGCCACCACAGTGCTTCACAATAGTGTCATAGGTGGTCAAATTAGATTCTAAATGTATGCCGCTAGAATACCTGACGGTGCTCCCTGCATGTTGGGCCTCTGTATGTGGTCCCGCTGTGTAAAAGTGTCACACATGTGGTATTGCCGTACTCGGGAGAAGTAGCAGAATATATTTTAGGGTGTCATTTTTGCGGGGTACATGCTGTGTGTTAGAAATATTGTATAAATTGACAACTTTGTGTAGAAAAAAAAATGCGTTTTCATTTTCTTTCCACATTTTCCAAAAACTTGTGGAAAAAATGAACCGTTCAAAAGACTCATTATGCCTCCTAGAATATACGTTGGGGTGTTTGCTTTCCAAAATGGGGTGATTTTTTGGGCGTTTCCATTGTCCTGGTGCTCCAGGACCTTCAAAAGTGCAAGAGGTAGTCAAGAAATGAGATGTGTAATTTATGCTCCTAGAACGCCTGACGTTGCTCCCTGCATGTTGGGCCTCTGTATGTGGCCAGACTGTGTAAAAGTGTCACATATGTGGTATCGCCATACTCGGGAGGAGTAGTAGAATGTATTTTGGGGTGTAATTTGTGGTATGAATATGCTGGGTGTGAGAAATAACCTGTTAACATATGACAATTTTGGGGGGAAAAAAAATAAATTAATTTTGCAAAGAATTGTGGGGAAAAAATTACAACTTCAAAAAATTCACTACGCCTCTTACTAAATACCTTGGAATGTCTACTTTCCAAGAAGGGGTAATTTGGGGGGTATTTGTACTTCCCTGGCTTGTTAGGGTCTCGGGAAATGAGATAGGCCGTCAGTACATCAGGTGTGATCAATTTTCAGTGATTGGCACCATAGCTTGTAGACTCTATAACTTTCACAAAGACCAAATAGTATACACTAATTTGTTTTTTTTTTTACCAAAGATAGGTAGCAGTATAAATTTTGGCCAAAATTTATGAAGAAAAATTACTAATTTGCAAAATTTTATAACAGAAACGAAGAAAATTTCATTTCTTTACAAAATTTTCTGTCTTTTTTTAATTATAGCGCAAAAAATAAAAAAACCCAGCAATGATTAAATACCACCAAAAGAAAGCTCTATTTGTGTGAAAAAAAGGACGCAAATTTCATATGGGCACAATGTTGCATGACTGAGTAATTGTCATTCAAAGTGTGAGAGCGCTGAAAGCTGAAAATTGGTCTGGTTGTTAAGGGGGTTTAAGTGCCCAGTGGTCAAGTGGTTAAATTGCACACGTGCCCAGACTATGGGAACTAAAGAACAGGTGAGCAGTAAAAAAAGCTTTAAAACAAACCATCCCTGACCTCTGTAACTGCTGGCACTGTGAAGTAATTAATTCTCTAAGATCGTTAAGTAGTACTATGACCTTCCATAAAAAAAAGCTTCATAGCCCTTAATAAGGGCATCTGCTTCTACAATTTTCTCTTGGTGTTTCCTTTCAAAGTCCCATAAACATCTGCTGATCCCTCCAGTGAAGTTCACCAAATTTCTGTAATGGTGTGGCAACAATGCTGCACTGCTCCTGAATTCAGTGCAGAGTTGTCACTCTCATGTAGGCCGTGTCTGCTTGTACTGCAGTAGGATGAGAAGATGTTGCAGGGGATGTAGCTATCAACATTCTAACTGCTGATTCACAATACTGTATCTTGTCAATCAGCACCTGACCACACCTAGTCCCACCCACAGTTTGATGGATTGACAGCACTCCCTCCCACTGTGAGCTGCACTGTCTGGGAGGGGGAGCATGTGAGACACAAATGAAGGAGGATTGGACTTTGGACTTTATGAGATTTGTACATTACACAGTAACTGCATTTGGTACTTGTATAGGCGGTCATAGAGGAGCCTTTACTTGTACTGTAACGATTACAACTAATATTCTAAAGTTGCTTTCAATGGGTTTCTAACAGTTTAGAAACAAGTGTTTTTTTTTTACATTAGAGGACTGGTAGGCTGCAAACACTCTGGTGCAATAAAAAGTCATTACAACATGTAAAAAAGAAATATGATTTTTAGAACCTCTGCTGTAAACCTGTGAAGATGATTTTTTCCACAATGGCCATAGCTAGCAGAGGTGAATGTAGGCTTTTACTGCTTGTTTAAAATATGTACATACTTTACTGTACATAGTCTGGGCACAGGTTCATTTTTACAAAAGGGTCACTCTTTTACAGCTACATTCCAATTTGATGTTGGAGGAAATAATCCCATTATGGAACTGTGACACCACCATTTGCCTTTTTGGCTGCAGCAGTTGGTTGGAGGTGGGATTTCTTGAAAAGAACCCACCAACATCTAACTGAACGCAGAGAATCCATTTCAGTAGAATGGTCCTTTTAAATGTTGGCAACTCTGCAAATGTTCCCTGAAAACTAAGAACGTATAATGCTGCGGTTTCATAGTTAACCTTCCCTTTCAAGGTTGATGTACTCTTTTCTACCGCTGATAAGCAATTCTCTTTTTCGCAGAGCGGCGCAGAGTTAATCTCGCAGACTAATCAAGGCCATTTTGGGCATAGAGCTTTTTTTTTTTATGCAAACTTGAGAAAGTAACATGATCTTGGAAATTGAAGGGAGACCAATCTTATCTTTGTCCCCGAAATGAAACTATTTCAGGTATTTGGTTTGTCTGAAGCAAAAGAATGTCAGCAAGGGGATTGTGTGCACAGGATGTGCTGTGTGTCGTCTGAACGTTGGCAGGAAGCCATGCCTAATCAAGACCTCGTCTCATTCAGAGATGGATTTACTAATACAAAGAGCAGGGGCACCAAAATCTTGTTTTATAGGAAGCAGCTACCGGCGATAGTCACTGATATATTTGAAGAGGGGTTTAGGCACCTGTTGGAATTGAAGATGTGGAGGATAAGCTCTGAGAAGTAGGCCTCCTCACACTTATGTTTCTGTTTTGTTATAGGAAGACCTCTCGGCAAAATCAAAAACTGGAAGTGGAACTCCAGCCAAAAACTCTCGTTTTGGTTTTGCATAGAGCAGGTTCAGATTTTATCCCTGCCTGTGATTTTATCCCTGCCTCACTTTGTGTGGAGTTACCAGAGCATATAGTGAGGGGAGACATCCCCATTGGGGACACAGGCTGCAACACCACCTCCCAAAGTAACAAATGCCTTCCACTCCATCTAGTTTGGTTAACGTTGCACTTTTTGCTTGTTAACACTTGCATCGGTCTATCCAATTAGGCCATGGTTGTCTGGCATTTAGGAGAAAATACTGCTGTATCCTGAATGCCTGTTTGTTTTATTTAGTCAAACTGGGATTTTGAATGGTGTAGCACCCGCCTAGATTTGCTGATAGGTTAGGTAAATTTTGTTTCTCTTTTGACTCCTCTGTAATCAGTGGAGTGGTTTGTGATTGATTTGGGCTGTTCTAGGCTTCACTGGCTGCAGGCTTGACTGCTTTCCCCTACCTTCTGGAGAATTCTAGAATGTCGTGGGCTGGAAGAGGCAGATTAACAGCCTGAATATTTATGTGGTCCTGGCCGATCCCTGGGGAAAAAGGCCCAGTAAGTGGGTGAGGGGGCATTAGGCAGTCTTGTTTTTGTCCAGTGAGAGAAATTCCAAGCCTGAAGGGCTCATGTCCTTCTCTGTAGCCCAACTGAAATTCTACATGTGCTCACTGAGTGCTAGAGTTAGAGTTGGGGGGGTTGCTGGAAGTCTCTGGAACTAATCAGGGAGTTTGACTGAGGATCTGGCATGGAGAGTTCACTGGGAAAATGTCTGACTGATATTGGAAGAAGGCATCCAAGTATCCAGGTACATTGCGAGTACAGAGAAGTGATGGATCCTGGTGACTGTTACTGCAGCTATCCCTTGTACATCAGTGCTAGTGCTTGCCAGGCCTGGGATATTTCTGATGGCGTCTCAGTGCTGTCCATTTCTCCGGGCCATTGCTAGAGGGACTGTCATAAGAAGTAGTGACAAAGTGTAGAATGTCCTCTGATTACTGTTCAGCTTCCATGAAGTATCCCACAGCTCCCTATGCTCTATTCCAGGGGTCCTCAAACTACGGCCCTCCAGCTGTTGCAGAACTACACACCCCATGAGGCATTGTAAAACTCTGACATTCACAGACATGACTAGGCATGATGGGAATTGTAGTTCCTGAACAACCGGAGAGCCAGAGTTTGAGTACCCCTGCTCTATTCAAATTGCTCAACAGTAAATTTCAAACAAAGACAACAACCCCTAGACTGTTCATTGAGCC
Organism: Glandirana rugosa; assembly: GCA_018402905.1. Lineage (NCBI taxonomy): Eukaryota > Metazoa > Chordata > Amphibia > Anura > Ranidae > Glandirana > Glandirana rugosa. The sequence goes on along the minus strand of BLSH010481670.1, from coordinate 3,716,744 downwards.
AGAAAAATTACTGTTGCTGTGTGCCTGTTGGCTTGCAGTTGTGGCCCAACCCTATTCATTTGACGGTTTCCAGTGAAGAGTACTGTTAACACTACAGCATACAAAGACAATTTATACAATTGTGCTGTCCCAACCTTGTGGTAAGTGTTCAGTGAAGGCTCTTTTCTAGTCCAGCATAACTGTACCCCTGTGTACAAAGCCAACTCCATAAAGACATGGTTTGAAGAGTCTGTTGTGGAGGAACTTGAGACGCCTGAACAGAGCCCTGACCGCATCCCAACTGAACACCTTTGGAATGAATTGGAATGCCGATTGTGAGCCAGGTCTTTTCATTCAACATCAGTACCTGACCTCACAAATGCTTTTTTGGCTACAGGAGCACAAGGTCCCACAGGCACACTCCAAAATCTTGTGAAAAGTCTTCCCAAAGAGTGGAGGCTGTTATAGCCACAAAGATGGGGAAACTCCATATTAAAAGCCATGATTTTAGAATAGGAAGTCCAGCAAGCTCATATAGGATTAATGGTAAGGTGTTCACATACCTGTGGCCATATAGCACACTCTGCATTCAGGCTGGGTTCACACTGTTGCAAATTGGATGCGGTTTTCCTGCATCCCACCGCATCCAATTTGCATGACAGGAGAGTGTGACTGGCTCTCAATGGAGCCGGTTCACACAGCTCCGGGTCGGCCGTGGGACGCATTGCACAGGGGTCCTGTGTGTCTTTGGCTCTGTTCCAGGTCCGAATTCAGGCAAAAATTCAGACCTGATTCATCCCTGAAACTGAGAAAAGGGACGCACCGGACCCCTGCTGTGAGCTGCATCCGCACACAGTGTGATCCCAGCCTCAAAGTTTAAAATTAAGCCTTGAAATGCATACAAATCACACAATCTACATGTTCGGGGCCTTAGCTTTTCATTTAGGCATCGCTATCATGCACACCAATCCATACCATTCCTCTTTGATGACAACCTGGCGATCTGGAAACTCCTGCTTGTAATGCAGGAGAGAATTTCCCAAACCACCCACCCATCAATGTGCTTCTTCTCCAACATCCAATCAGTAGGCTGGAGATAGGCCATGGACCGTACTGCCTTGGTTAACTGCAGTATAAAAAAAAGTCTTAGACCTGTCTGTGCTGTCTGGCAGAGGTGACTGTATCATAAAACAAGCTGAACAGAAATAAATATCCTTTGGCAGCTTAAACAGCTCACTGGTATGTTTTCAGCTTTGTATTCAGCCTTTGCCTGGAGTTCAGCACTAAGCTATTTTAAATGCAATGTAAATGCTTTGATCTAGTTGTGAATGAGTGAAAATGTAACATAATTACAGGGTAGAATTCTGGCTATATTTTTTTTTGTGCATTACACATGTTGGAAAAAGAGCTTGGCACCTCTAGCCACAAGGTGACCTCTGACTGTTTTTGCTGCCCTGGCAGCTTACTCTGCCCAAAATGAAGCTTTTAGAGAGAGGCGTCCACTCCTGTCCTCCCATGTGCATATAATCCATGTCACTATGGTGGGGACGGGGAATAAAAAAGCAGAGCTTTGTGCATCATCAGTAAGTGACAGCGCACAGACCCCCCGCCATCCCCTCGCATTATATGTGCCAGGGAGTTATCGCTGGAGCAAAGTGGCACAAATAACTTGTTTTGCCGGCTAAACTGAGCAAACATGACACATGGAAGTCACAAATGCTGAATGCAAAATGTCTGCGGATCTGTAGAGTCAGATGCACAAATTTTTTAGCGTCTCTTTCGGCAGGCAGGCAGAGTGAGATAATGTATCTCGGTTAGGTCTCTAGAAACTGGATATGCTGTTTTACTGGTGGCAGACAGGTGGATGTTCTCTTAGCCCTGCTTTATCTTGCTTACTGTAAAATATGGTTTTACTTTTAACAGAGATAAAAAAAAGTGAAATATGACTAAGAATTTGTAAACTGCAGGATTTAGGGGTTTAAGTGCGACAGTGAGATTTATGGGTGGTCAGCAAGGAGACTAGTACAGAGAAATATTATAGGCATTGTAATCATGAGCAACAATGTACTGTACATGTATACGGTGTATATACACAGAGGTGTATGGTATACACACACACACACACACACACACACACACACACACACACACACACTATATTGTCAAAAGTATTGGGACACCTGCCTTTACACGCATATGAACTTTAATGGCATCCCATTTTTAGTCCATAGAGATCAATATTGAATTGGCCCACCCTTTGCAGCTATAACAACTTCAACTCTTCTGGGAAGGCTGTCCACAAGGTTTAGGAGTGTGTCTATGGGAATGTTTGACCATTCTTCCAGAAGTGCATTTGTGAGGTCAGGCACTGATGTTGGATGAGAAGGCCTGGCTCCCAATCTCCACTTTAATTCATCAAGTCAAGTTCCTCTACCCCAAACTCACTCATCCATGTGTTTATGGACCTTGCTTTGTGCACTGCTCCAAATCATTTGGTGGAGGGGGGTTATGGTGTGGGGTTGTTTTTTCAGGGATTGGGCTTGGCCCCTTAGTTCCAGTGAAGGGAACTCTTAAGGCGTCAGCATACCAAGACATTTTGGACAATTTCATGCTCCCAACTTTGTGGGAACAGTTTGGGGATGGCCCCTTCCTGTTCCACCAGTGCACAAAGCAAGGTCCATAAAGACATGGATGAGTGAGTTTGGGGTGGAGGAACTTGACTGGCCTGCACAGAGTCCAGACCTCAACCCGATAGAACACCTTTGGGATGAATTAGAGCGGAGACTGGGAGCCAGGCCTACTCGTCCACATCAGTGCTTGACCTAACAAATGTGCCTCTGGAGGAATGGTCAAACATTCCCATAGACACTCCTAAACCTTGTGGACAGCCTTCCCAGAAGAGTTGAAGCTGTTATAGCTGCAAAGGGTGGGCCAACTCAGTATTGAACCCTACGGACTAAGACTGGGATGCCATTAAAGTTCATGTGCTTGTAAAGTCAGGTGTCCCAATACTTTTGGTAATATAGTGAGTGTACACACACATATTGTATATATACACATATACAGAGTCACCATTAGAAACCATAGGGCCTCCATACAGCTTTCTTGAAATGGCACCACCCCCTCTCCCAAGAGACGGGTGCGTGTATTCCTCATCAGATCTCAGGGTGTCCCTTCTAACTCAGCTCTTAGTAACCCTTGGTGCTCCTGATCCAGCTCATTCTCTCCTGTCATCAATAAGGTTGGAAGAGGATTTGCATTTCTAGACTTCATCCAAGCCGAACACAGGCTCCCCCGCTGACCTATCGGGGGGCCCAGGTCTGATACGGAAGTACTGCTTGTATTGCCTGTGGTCCTGTACACATATACATATACGTACATACATCATACACACGCATGCAAACATACACAATGATTTCCTGATGTTGATTTAAAGCAATAAACTCAGACTGAACAGACGGCATGCAGACCTAGCAAAGCCCCTTGTTGCGTGACTTACTTCTTTACATAGGCTTCAGTGTTTTCTGTAGCATCCTTCTCCTCTTTTTGTAGTCTTGTTACAAGTTATCATTGTTGCAGGAAAGGTTAAAAAAACAGCCCGTACCACTTTCCCTTTATAACTCAGAAAAAAAACAAAAAACGTTCTGATTCCCGATATGTGATGCTAGTGATTGTTATCTCCATATAGTGGTCACATGGTCTGTACATCTTTTGATGGTTTGGGTGCACTGGACTTTTGATGGCCTCTGTTATGGAAGCTTTCTTCAACCATCCTGGATCGATTCAATGCTAACACTGTCCTAATGGTCTCCCTAAACATAGTCATGTAATTGCCATTTCAGCACTGCCATAGCTATCACATTGCTTGGTTTATAAACAAAGCCCTTAATTACTGTGTCAGCAATGGGGATCTAAGATGACTGTTCGGAATCAGCAGCAGGGATGGCCAAACCTGCGTAGAGCTACACTAGGAAACTGAGACCAGACTTTGTATAGTAAAGCAATATTTAACTGTAAAACAAAAGATATTCAAACACCAGCAAACAGGAAACACAGCAAACATGAGATACAAGTGAAACACAACCATATAACCAAAATACGTAACTAGCAACCTAACTAACAGAAAGCCTAACTAACTATACGATCTATGTACAAAAATGGGGGAACACGGATAAGCATGGAAAACTGGAGCTGCAGGGAACAGATGGATAGGGGAAACAAGGACTGGCATCAGATATAAGGGGAGCAGAAAAGAGGCAACAGGGTTCAGGATGCAGGGCAGGAGAAAGCTTAGGATCTTACATAGCTGGTAAGGTTGAATAAAGACAACAGTCCATCCAGGATCTAGGATATAAGATCTAGGATCTAGGCTCAGGATAAAGGTAAGCAGTAGACGATGGACTAAATACTCTCCCAGCAGCCAGCATCAGGTGGAAACTGATTACTGGAATCTGCTGCCTGCTGGGAAACACCCGCTGATGGACTATAAGGAACCATCTGTGGCCATCGGCATGCCTATGCGCAGGTGCACGCAGCGTGCGTGCACGTTTGCGTGCGCTTGTGCATATGTGCGCTCGCACGTAAGCGCTGGCATTGGCGCCAAAATGGCCATTTAAGCGGACAGCACCCTGCAACCAGTGCTGTCCATTCTACAGCGTTCCTGCACCTGTGACCCCCAGCGTTTACTCTGAGAGACTTCCTGTACCTGTGACTCTGGTTTCCTTTGGACCTTGTTTGCTATCTGCCTGCCCTGACCCCTGGCCTGTCTACGACTACTCTTCTGCCTGGTCCCTTGTACCTCTGCTGCCCCCACGTTGACGACCCTGCTTGTACCCGACTATCCCCCTGCCTGATCCATCTGTATCGCACCGCCAGCCAGTTACCGACCCATCTCTCCACCCGTCAGCCTGCATGAGTCTTCAGTGGACCTTCACCGACCACCAGTGACCAAGTTCAGCCCTCGTGCCCCCCTGTGCTCCAGAGCTCCCTGTTCACACTACCAGGGGTTCTCGAACCAGGGTCATAAGAGAGGTTGCCCCCCGCATAAGCCAGACTCGACCACCAGGTACGTGACATGGACACTGGAACTACAACCTCCTACTCTAGGAAGCACAGTACCACCAGTAGGTGATCCAGGTCCTGAAAACGGATTTGTTTATAAATCCACACTGCCATGGTCACTGCTAGGAGCATTGTGTGCTATTAATGTTCAGGGAAATATATATATTTTTTAACAAATTTTACCTTGCAGTGCTGCATGGCAAACATAAAACTAGCAAATTTGCTTCCCTCTATTTTAAGGCTTCATATTCCGTATCCATTGTAGGCCTCAAATTAGCAGGTCAAGTCCCAAAGGAGGAGAAAAGGACCACCAAAACAAGGAAAAGTTAAAGTTTATTAACTGTAACTTCTACTGACCTTTATTTCTCTGCCGTGGAAAACAGAGGAGTCAAAATATTAATGTCCTCCCGTCTGTTTGGAAATGGGATATATACGGCACCCCGGGGACAGGGCCGAGACCTCTGCTTCTCCAGTTACTGCTTTAGGCTTCCCTCACAAATTGTGTCAAAGGAAGTGAATGGCCATAAAACAATTTTAAATAACCTGAGGACAGAGAATGACGATCTGCACATTCCTGGGTGACTGGAGAACTCATAAAAAAGAAAGTTACACACATTTCTAGAATTACATTGTGAAATCTGTCCAAGGGTTTGGCATTTAGGCATGATTTATGGCAGGACCTTCTGCGGTTAACCATTCTAAGACAGCCGTTCAGGTACAGTAGCGGCTTCTGTGCGGTTCCTTAATGGGGAAACCCTCTATTAAAGTGGATCATTCAGACATTTACAAGTCTGCATGAATAAATTCCTTACATGTCATAATATACAGCAACGGTATTAACATTAAACAGCTGTCCTTGGTGACCAGTCGGTGACTATGCCTAGGCCAAGATGATGTCATCAGTCTCCCTTAGTGATCAGACTGCAACACTGTAACTTTGTAGCGAGTTAAAAGATGAGAGGCTGCAAACACGTGCGATTTGTTTTGTCACGAATCAAAATTCGGACAAAATTTTCATTATGTGGAGATTCGGATGTATCCAAATTTCTGATTCACAATAGTAAGGAATTTCAACGAATCCGAAATAAATTATATAAACAAATTAGAAACAAATTACCCGAATTGGAAATGGAAACATATTGCAACAAATACAGTAAGGTATAAAAGCGAAATAAGATGAAGATTCCTACTTAGGCTGATTTATAAAATAGAATAAGGCAGAATAGAAGAACCGAGAAGAATAGAATATAAATGAATATAATAAAAAATAATAAAATAAAACAGAATAGAAAATAAAGGAATAGAAATGAAATAGAATAGAATAAAACAAAATAATAGAATAAAACAGAATAGAATAGAAAATAAAATAGAATAGAAAATAAAAGAATAGAACAGAATAAAATAGAAGAAACTAGAATAGAATATTTTCTATTGTGTTCTATTATTCTATTCTATTCTGTTTTATTCTATTGTTTTCTATTATATTCTATAAAGCAGCCTGAGTAGGAATAATCATCTTATTTCTTTTTATACCTTACTATATTTATTGCATTATGTTTCCATTTCAAATTTGAATTATAGTTCAAATTCAAATTCATTTTCAAACTCGATTCAAAAACAACAAATATATTAAATGAGTCCGAATATACAAAACAAATTCTGAAAAAGAATCATTCACAGCAAATATGACAAAATTATTAACTTAACCTAGGAGTCTGAAACAAAACAATTTTTACTGTACATTTCTAGATGGAAGCTTCCAAGAGTCCAAGGCTTTTAAAGCGGTTAAAACCTAACACCAAAAAGGTATTATCTTGCAGCCTACCAATCATTAGATGTGGCGGCTGCATTAGATTTCTTTTCTTCTGCTTTTTCCCCTCTCTTTTCACCTGGTGATCTGGCCAGTATAACAACTCCTGTACTAGTGAGACACCACTCTGGAGGAATGAGTGCAGGAGGCACAGCAGCCAGAAGCATTGTCAGTCGGGGAGAAGGGTGTCGGGGGGGAGGGTTGTGGAGGTAGTGTTAAACGTTTTAGCATTTTAGATATAGAACCATTAACAAATTGAAGCCAAACTCCAGCTAACACTTTATAAACAGTCACAGCAAACAGTTTTTTCGCTTTTGGGAAAAATTATATTTATGCATTTATTCCAAAAAAAGTTATAAAAAAAGGATTGTTTATGATACAGTGATACTAATAATGATCAAGAGATCAAATATCACCTCCCAGCCTTTACCTTTATTCCATTCCTATCAGGTCTTTAACCACTTCCTGCCTGGCCTATTGTAAAAGGACCACTGGGCAGGAGCTTTGCAATCCTGGATGGATGTCATATGACGACCTCCAGAAGCGCGCTTGATGCGCGTTCTAGGTGGCGCGCAGCGGCGCAATCCGCTCTATTAGGGCACAGCAGAAGACAGAATGTTGTACTGGTACCATGTGATTGATGTGACCAATCACAGCGATCACATGTCAATAATTCACAATGGCTTTCATTCATTGTGTTCTATTGTGATTTCTGTGATTGGTCACAGTGATCACATGGTACAGGGGTGAATCACAGTGGACCTGTACCATGTGAGTGCTATAGCCAATCAAAGCTATCACATTAGTACACAATAGCATATAAATGGATGCAATTCATAAAAAAAATGATTGATTAGATTATAACAATGATCAGATCATCACTGTAATAAACAATCATAGTGAAAAAAAATCCTCATCACCTTCCCAGAGCAGTGGTGACACTGTACTGCTCTGGTCACAGTATGTAAAAAAATAAATTGTAGGGAGTTTTCTGTGAAGGTTCTCATGGTCATGGTATGGTATATCTAGTAGAAGTTGGTCACATTCAGATGGACTTTTTCTGTAATGCTGAAGACGCTTCATAAATGAAGAAATGGCTTGGAGAATCTATGTACCGTCTTCAACATTACAGAACAAATCCTGGTGAACGTGACCAACTATTACTAGATCGAGTAGGAGGTTGTTTGTTCTAATGTTAGATAAGTCAGTCTAAAGAATCTTTTTGCTATTGGTGCACCGGAAACAATCCCATGAGTTTGGGGAGGGTTGGAGGGGGCTTAAGAGGCACCAGATCCCCCAAACAGTATTCCCATCATCAATAAGGTGAAGGCTACAAGTCGGCCTTTATCCACATATAGGTAGGAGAAGGCATCAATATGTGTTACAAAGGCTAGACTGCAACTCCCGCCATAGGAAAATCCTTATGAAATTCAGTTTTTATAAATGCTGGCCAGGGTGGAGAAGCTGCCAAACAGGAGGTACTGCCTTTACTATTATTACCAGATCAGTCCCAAAATCGTAAATGGAGGTTTGCTCCCGTGCATCAGTTGAGAATGGTGGCACCCTTTACCAGTTTTTCAGAAAGGCAGCCTGTACTATGACCTTAAACTCCAGAGATTTTAGCAAATGTTGCTATTTTGATGAAATGCATTGGAGTCAAGGTGAAATGAAGATGATTCTTTGGTGGTTTTAAAATCTGACCTCCAGTCTTCCCTTCAGCCTTGCACAGTTGTACCGGCTCCTCTCCTGGATGGAAATTGCTTACTCTGATTTCCCTGCATACTGTGAGCTTCACACAATGTGCATTAGAAGATGCAACAAGTCTCATAGAGCCCATCTCATTTCCTGGCTGGAGGACATCCAGGATGATCTAGCCCATGGGTGTACCTAAAGGGGTCATAATTGCAACCCGGCCCTATTCTGCAGGGGACCCTTGTGCCCCCCCCTGTACACCTGGATAGGAGGAGTGGTGGGGGGCGCCTGCATATAGAGGAATTGATCTCTCCATTTTCCTCCTGCTGAATGCGTGTGGGAGGGAGAGGAGGAAAAGCGGACATTCAGCGGCTACAGGAGGAAAATGGAGAGATCTGTTCATATATATGCAGCCTCCCCAGCCGCTCCTCCTATCCAGCTTCTTTCTGCTGCCCCCCTGTGTGCTCTCTTCTGCCCCCCCCCCCCATCCCCCGCAGCTCTACCATGTTTCCCCCTCCGCTCTCCCACCGGCTGCTGTGGGAGATCTGTCAGATCTGTTAAATGTGTCATTTTCCAGTCCCTTCCTTTTCTGAATGGAAAGCCAGTGATCCGTTCCAATCAATGACTCTGTCCATTCATAACTGAAAACATAGTAAACTGTGTTTACTATGCTTGAGTTTGTGAATGAACAGGAAGCTCTGTACAGAGCTATCCCTGTCCATTCATTTTGTGAAGTTGAGGCTGCAGAGAAGGAGATTGAAGGCTGTGTCCTCAATCTCTTTTCTCTGTCTCAAAGGTGAAACATCAGAGATTTGTTTAGACCCCTGATATTTCACCAAAGCACCCCAACGGGGCTCCTTACAAATTGTAAATAATAATTAAAAATAAAATTATTTTAAAAAAAGAAATGGTTAAAAAAAATTAAAAAAAACACTGACACCAGAGACAGATCTACAAGGGCCACAAAGGTTGCACTTGCGACCTGGCCCGGCAGACTCGGAGGGAAGGGCCCCGGCCGTGGATCAGGGGGGCTCTTCATGGTGGTTTCTTGCACCGGGGCCATGAAGGTTCTAGTTCAGCCTTTCTCAACCTCTTCAACACCGAGGAACATTTGAAATAATTCTCCGGTCTCTGGGAACCCCAGCTAAAAATTAAAAATCTACAACTCATGATACATTAGTGTGATGGTCAATGGGAGGCATGCTCCTTACACTTGTGGTCATTGGGAAGAATTAATGGTATCATTGAGAATTTATCTGAGAGGTAGAAATTGACCATTGCTCAAGGAACCCCTAACAGCCTCTGGAGGAACCCTAGGGTTCCACGGAACCCTGGTTGAGAAACCCTGTTCTAGTTACACCACTGGTCTAGCCCTTTCCTCCCCAGCCTCACTGTAACTGGCCTGCCGCTTTATTCATTGGATTTCAGTTTATTCAATCATGGAGGTTCATCACCACATAAAGGCGTTACCTAGGTAGGTTTGCAAACACATTCTGCCTGGAACTGTCACTCCTCCAGAGTGACATCCACTTATCAGCGTTTTTGATAATTGCACAACTCCTCCCAGAAGTCAGCCCACTGCTGGCATCAGGACTGAGGACTCTTAAGAGGTGTATTGAGGCCGGGGACTGTGATGTAATCAGGACATTATGTGCAGCACCCATGATCTGCCTGCATTTCGTAAAGGAGCAAAGAGGCCTAGCAATGACTTCACTGGGTCTAAAATAAACTTTTTAATAAAAATAGAAATGATCATGTTGGTTGGGAAAAGGGGGGGGGGCAGGGAACGCAAACTAAAAGCAGATCAAACTTCAGCTTTATCGGTGCAATGAGTTTTGAAATAGCTCTTTAGGGTTATGGAATTTTGATAAACTATTATGGACCCATTCTTGCACAAATAAATGCCCCCTCGTTAGGCTATTTTTTTTTTTTTACAGGAAGAAAAATGCAAATAGTGAAAACAAAGTAAAGTAAATTTGAAAGTGAATGATAAAATGCATGTGACAACACTGAAGAAATGACACTTTGCTACAATGTAAAGTAGTGAGTGTACAGCTTGTATAACAGTGTAAATTTGCTGTCCCCTCAAAATAACTCAACACACAGTGTCGTTTAAATGTGACAATATGTTCGACATGTGAGTGATGAAATGTAACATCGTTTCACAGTAAAGAAGTCACAACAGTGTACGTAAAATAGTAAGTGAAAGTTTAAATGAAATGAAACAAAAGTGATAAACGTAAAAAGAAGGACATTTTTTTTTTTTTATCGGATTGCTCCCCCGTAAATAAACACGTTCTTACCCAGGTATTATCAAATAGTTTTAAGGTATTGGGATTTCTCGATAAAGTTTTGAGTAACGTGGCTATTTCGACTTCAAACTAGACGAAAATCAAACGCAA
>BLSH010481670.1:3660222-3681030 GCA_018402905.1 Glandirana rugosa | reverse complement strand
GGGGTAATTTGGGGGGTATTTGTACTTTCCTGACATTTCAGGGCCTCAAGAAATGAGATAGGCCATCAGTACATCAGGTGTGATCAATTTTCAATGATTTGCACCATAGTTTGTTGACTCTATAACTTTCACACAGACCAAATAATATACACAAATTTGGGTTATTTTTACCAAAGATAGGTAGCAGTATAGGTTTTGGCCAAAATTTATGGACAAAAATTACTTATTTGCAAAATTTTATCACAGAAACTAAAAAAATTGTTTTTTTTTCAAAATTTTCGCACTTTTTTCAATTATATCGCAAAAAATAAAAAACCCAGAGCTTCTTAAATACCACCAAAAGAAAGCTCTATTTGTGTGAAAAAAATGACACAAATTTTGTTTGGGTGCAGTGTAGCATGAGAGAGTAATTGAGATTCAAAGTGTGAGAGCGCTGAAAGCTGAAAATTGGTCTGGGCAGGAAGGGGGTATAAACGTCCTGTATTCAAGTGGTTAAAGCTGCCGCCGTTTATAAATGGCGATTTGCGTTAAGTGGTTAATTTTTTACAAAAAAAAAAATATATATTTTTTTTATTAACTTTTTTCTTTCGATCACACAAAAAGTCCCCTATGAGATGATTTTTTTTCGGTGACAGGTTCTCTTTAATGAACTTTAAAAGACTCTCCTGTGCTTCACTGAATGGATTGCACATCGCACTGCATTACATTTTTGTTTCGCCCTTGATGACTGAGGAAAATATCAACAGGGACACAGAAATGAGGTCACATGTGTTCACTCTCCTCCACCACCACCCCCTCCCCCCCGCACCGTCTACCTGGCAGCACCCACTATGCCAGTCCAATGCCCGCAGATGGGCAAGCGGAGCCTGGGATACATAGCGGGGGGGGGGGAGGGACCAGGTTGAACCCTCTGGTTGCATTGGCTGACTGGCGCCCGGGATTTATCGAGCCCTGCCTTACCAGTTAAAATTCAAAGTTTTAACCACTTAAGGACCGGAAGGATTTCCCCTTTAACCAGTTGTCGGCCGCCGTACGACTATAAGCGGCGACAGCGTGGTTCTGTCCCGCGAATCGCAGCTTATAGTCGTCACTTTCATGCACAGCTGCTAGGGAGGTCGTGACCGCCGCATGCTCCCTGAGCGGGGCCACGGGTCGTTTGGACTCGATGTCCGCTGGCGACTCGCACTGCCCTGTCACAGAGCCAGAACAGGGAACCACTGATGTAAACACACCGGTTTCCCGTTCTGACAGGCGGCATGTCAGAGATCTACTAATCCCTGTACTCGAGATCAGTTAGATCTCTGGTGCCCCTGCCAGCCCAGCCCCCTCACAGTTAGAACACGCCTAGGAAACACAGTTGACCCCTTCACTGCCAATGACATTTATAAAGTAATTAGTGGATATTTAAATTTCTGATCGCTGTATAAATGTCATTGGTCCCAAAAAAGTGTCAAAAATGTCTGACATTCCGCAATATTGCATTCCCTATAAAAATCGCAGCTCGCCGCCATCACTAGTAAAAAGAAAAAAATTGTAAAAACACCAGAAATGAATTCTCATGGTTTGTAAACACGGCAACTTTTGCGCAATAAACGCCGATTGCGATTTTTTTTTTACCACAAATATGAGGAAGAATATAAATTTTGCCAAATCTGATGAATTTGTTTTTTTATATATATTTTTTTTGATGTGTATTTTAGCAAAAAGTAAGAAATATTGTTGCTTTTTTTTGTTTATAGCGGTGATCAGAAATGACGCAGAGGGGCTCAAATACCACAAAAAGAAAGCTCTATTGGTGGGAAAAAAAAGGACGCAAATTTCATTTGGGTACAACGTCGCACGACCGCACAATTGTCAGTTAAAGCGACGCAGTGCCGAATCACAAAAAGTGCTCTGGTCCTAACAAGGGAAATCCTTCCGGTCCTTAAGTTGTTAATGACAAGGCCATTTTTGAGATACGGCACCGCGTCACTTTAACTGACAATTGCGCGGTCGTGCGACTATGTACCCAAACAAAACTGATGTCCTTTTTGTCCCCACAAATAGAGCTTTCTTTTGGTGGTATTTGATTACCTCTGATTTTTTTGCGCTATAAACAAAAAAAGAGCGACAATTTTGAAAAAAACAAAACAATCTTTTTTACTTTTTGCTAAAATACAAATCCAAAAACAAATGTAAAAAAAAAAAATTCTTCATCAGTTTAGGCCGATATGTATTCTTCTACATATATTTGGTAAAAAAAAATCTCAATAAGCGTATTTTGATTGGTTTGCTCAAAAGTTATAGCATCTACAAAATAGGGGATAGATTTATGGCACTCTTATTATTTTTTTTTTTTAAATTAGTAATGGCGGCGATCAGCGATTTTTAGTGGGGCTGCGACATTGCAGATTGGACACCTAACTGACATTTGTGACACTTCGTTGGAAACAAGTGACATTATTACAATAAACCATGCTAATATTATGCACCCACAAAAGCCGTTCCTGCGACCAACGTACAGCTACAGAAATTTGCAGGAACTAGCCGACCTGCCGCCGTATAATGACAGCGCTGGTCGGCAAGTGGTTAATGCGGAGTTCCACTCAGAATTTTTTATTTTTTTTGGCATCCACTCTTTTAATACACAATAGATGTACCCTTCTTTTTCTTTGCTTTCAAACCGCTCAAGTAATTTAATGTATGTTTTACTTACAATTTTTTTTGTATCTCATCTGGCCATTTCCATTTTAGGTGAGGGCATCTGAAGCCCATCCGTAGTCTCCTGGCATCTCTTCCTGAAAGAAGTGCATGCTGGATAACCATCATGCACTCCTCGAACTCGCGCATGCGCACTGGAGCGGCGGCGCATAGCTGAGTCTACGTCTGGTTGCCATAACGATGGGCGGCGACGGGAAATAACGCAATATCTGAAAAAAGGGATGCCCATGGACTCCTGGGAAATGATGACTCACATTTCCCATTGCCCTAGCGTCACAGGAAGTGATTCGGGGTGACGAGGAGCAGGAAGTGGCAGAATAGAAAACACCACCTAGCAACAGGACACTTCTGGTAGATTAAAAAATGTTTTTTTCTCCAATTGTTGTTTATTATATTGACAGGACTAGTAAAATGTAAAAAAATATTTCTGGGTGGAACTCCGCTTTAAGGAATTTTTGTATTTTCTCTAGTTTTTAGCCCTGATGAAGGGCCAGTGCTGAGTGCGAAATACGTTGGCTGTTGCTAAATAAAATCTTTCAAAAGGATTATGCAAGTTGGTGTGACCCTCCCATCCTTTCAAACCTTTGGTAAGAACCAACTCAGTAGTCACATGAGTCTTTCCATTAGACCCCTTTCACACTTGTGCGACTTGAAAGTCGTTATTTTGCCGTGATTTTGATGCGACTTGAAGCAATACCTGGGTAATCCTGAGGTCTATGAACCTCAAGTCGCATCAAAGTCAGACCAAAGTAGTGCAGGAATTACTTTGAAGTTGCTGCGACTTGAAGTCACACAGATATGAACGGTACTCATTGGAAATCATGGGGTACGACTTGTCATGCGATTTTGCAGTCCCAAGTCGCAGGACAAGTCGCACAAAGTGTGAAAGGGGCCTTAGGCTTACATTGGTTCTGATTTCTGGCAAGGCGATTGCCTCTTGGCCTTTTCCCCTCTAAAAATTTAAAAACATAACACAAGAAAAAGGCAATAAAGTGAAATAAATAAAAAGTATGAAAATAAAAATAAACCTAATCAGAGCCCATATAGGGAAATCAGTTGAAGGAAAATGTAAAATATAGATAAGATGCAGTTGATGAAACAAAGGCCTAATTGTCTCGTTTTTCATGCTGTTGTTCTGGAATGCTCGTTTTTAACTGGAGCGGATAATGTCTCTTCTCGGTCTCATCAGCGGAGATCGGATTCCTATGTGGAACCGAGCCGACTTCTACAAAAGTATCATTTTAAACGAGATGTATGACCTTCTGTAGCTATTCATTATTTCCAGTCAATTTTATGCGTGTTTGTTTTTATGCCTTTCCATGCAGCTCTAATCTAGTACGGTAGCGGATCTGCTGTCTGTACTTAAGCCGAACGCACCCTAAATTGTGCTTGTGAAGAATTGAAAAATGAATAAACTGAATAACCGGAGATTACAGCTGGTACCTAGAGCTGCCATAAACTACGTGCCTATACCCGCCGGTTTGCCCAAAAAATAAAGCCGCCGTCACAGAAGCAGACCAAGTAACATTTAAACTCCAGAAGAAAGTTTAAACTAGTTTGGATAGAGTAGGGCAGTGACGGTGAACCTTGGCAGCCCAGAGGTTTTGAAACTACTTTTCCCATGATGCTCACCTACACTACAGAGTGCATGAGCATGATGGGAAATGTAGTTCCAAAACATCTGGGGTGCCAAGGTTCGCCATCACTGGAGTAGGGCGTAGTTAGAGCCTCTGACGGGTTTTTATTGCCATCTGAGCATCACAACTTGTGTTCTCGTGTTCTTCCTGGGTCACAGAAGTTCTGGACTGGCTTAAGCCCCTTTACCACGGGCTTTCCAAACAGGTCCACCTGTTGAATGACCAATCATTCAAACCCTATGGAGCGGTGACATGTCCCCTGACATCTGCCGATATCCGATCCGATCCGTGAAATCCAGATGGATGGTGACCCTTTTTTCCATCCGTTTGGAGGATTGGATGAAAACGGACAGGCGGTTCATCCAATCTCCCCATAGAGGAGGCTCTGATAGGTCCGTCTCAGCACAGTGAGTGGAGACGGACCTGTCATCAGCGGATCGATCCCCTGCTGAGCAAAGCAGAGTCGGTCTGGCGGACCGCCCATGTAAAAGGGGCCTTAGAAGCCCAATCCCGGGGGCATAAGGTTGATCTGACTGCAACTAGAGGAGGGTCTGCCACAGCCTTTCTCAACCTTTTCACCACAGAGGAAGCCTCAAAATAACTTTACAGGAAACCCCTGCTAAAAATGACTATATCTACAACTCATGATACATTAGTGTGATGGTCAATGGGAAGAATGCTCCTTACACTTGTGGTCATTGGGAAAATTACCCCTTACAGATAGCTAAAAGGATCAATGGTGTCAGTGGGAATTTATCTGAGAGGTAGAAATTGCTCATTGCTCAGCTGTATAACCCTTTTTATGGTGGTTAATGAAGATCAGGTGTGCTCATAGCCGTGCGCAGGTGGCGGGGTGGGGGGTGTCAAGTGTGCCTGGGCACACCCTAATCACTACTACTACTGCCCGGGCTTCCCTCCATGTTGCCCCCCACAGTGCTGCTGGCTTCTCTCCTCCTCCCTCGGCTGCTGCAGGGGATGTTTCAGGATGGCGGAGTAGCGGGCTAGTCATTATGTCATTTACTGGCTCCTTCCTTTTCTAAATGAAAACAGTGAACACACCTACTCACTGTGTTCATTCATAAATGAAGCATAGTAAACTCTGTTTACTATGCTTTGGTTTGCGAATGAAAAGGAAGTCGTTCAGCACAGAGCACTTCCCATTCATTCACTGTCCGGTGCAGCTGAGGCTGTTTGAGTTTTGGGTGGCACACCCTGATGTAATAGGCTGCACACACCTATGGATGTGTTGGCTACAAAGTGGCCATATGGCAGTGCCATAAAATGTCCATAGATGGCGATGAAGAGCAATTCCAGCAACTCTCAGGCTGATCAGGCATGTTTGTAATCTTATCCAAACCCACCTGAGTAAGACCACTAGGATGCTGTCAGCTGTACTGGTCCAATCATGTGCGGCCAGGGCATTCCCCAACACACAACTGCACATATACAATAAGTCTGTAGACATGCAACTGCGGGGCACGCCTTGGCTGCTGCTGATTGGCGGTGAGCAGTGATGGCTTCCTGGCGTGATAACTCCAGCAGTTCGGACTATGATCTGAACACGCCCAAGCTCATCCGTAGTCCCCTGATTTCAGAAAATATATACTGGGGTTTTAAAGCAGTGGAAATATTTATTATATTGTAGCTTAACCACTTGCTGTCGCACGCACATGCTGTCCTTACTGACAGTTCTGTACATTTTAATCCTGGAACATCATCCAGGATTTCTATATTGCCCTTCCAGCTCCCATTGTGGCCGGGCATAATAGGTGGGCTACTTTGCTCCCCAGAGCCACCATTCTGATGAGCATTGGTTAGGATTGGGCACTATTATTCCAATTATTGGCTACTGAACCTACAAGTCAATCTAAAGCCCCAGCCAATATAAGCAGTACAGTCTACATCTCGTTGGGTACATCTTCCCCAGAATCTCATAGATGCACATGTGTATGTATATATGCATATATTCTTTAGTCCAGCTATAGTCAACCTTCTCCGATTAAACGCGGCCGATTTAAGGCTCGACTCTACTTATTGTGCTATATATACTGTTGCATTCAATAGATGTTTTTCTGTCCCCTGAACGCAAGGGCCAAACAGCACCTATCCCCGTTATTGTCCTGAGGAAGCTCTTGGAAGCAAAACGCGTCGACAGACCAGCGTGGAGGATACAAAGTCCTTTATACATGATATACTAGGGAGCCTATCCCAAACATTAATATTTACTTCTTGTGAAGGACCCTACCACCAGGCTTGGCTATACGGGTGGTGCTTTATCTTGCTTTGTTAGTAGGGTGTTGTCTTGTCTATGTTCACACATGTTATTTATGTCCAGGTTTTACTTATTTGTAAATAAAGATATACATTTTAATCTTTCTTGCCTATGTTGTGCCCTTAAAGTCCTGCCTATTTTTTGGGGGGGAGTCTCTCCTTCAATCCTTTTTGTACCACCAAAAGAAAGTTCTATTTGTGGGAAAAAAAGGACATCAATTTTGTTTGGGTACAGCGTCGCACGACCGCGCAAATTGTCAGTTAAAGCGACGCAGTTGTAATGGACGCAGCAACAGGACTTGGGAGCGCGCCTGCATGGAATGTGGCTCTCCGTGGGGGCACCCGATAAAGAGGAGGAGCCAGGAGCGCCGCAGGGGGACCCCAGAAAAGGAGGATCGGGGCTGCTCTGTGCAAAAACCTTTCACAGAGCAGGTAAGACATGTTTGTTATTTTTAAAAAAAAACGACCTTTACAATCACTTTAAGAAAAAAAGGTTCTGGCAGTGAAAGGGTTAAAGTATAAAAGGCAGCAGTTCAGCATGGCACCCGGTCAACAGGCATTTTCGGAAGAAGGTCAACACGAGTTTCTTTAGACTGAACTCTCTGCTGCTCACTAGCACAGCACAGCTCACATATCAGATCAATATACGGATCAATAATCAACACTTGATTACAGACACATTAGGCCATAACTCATTATAACTCAATAAACAAATAAAAATCAGGGCTGTTATCCAATTATATGAAATAAGCTTACTGCAAATATTAAATCGGCTATTATTAAAAAGAAGTCCCAAAATGGGAAGTCTTTCCAGTAACAAAATAAATTAGACAAAAAGATGATTTATAACATTGTATAATTAGATCATAGAACGGTTCTAGAATCGGGTTCAGGACTGATCCACCTTCTCTGAGCTCTATTACATTGTAACACTTTGTATCTGAACTGATGGAAAGGAATTGTTGACCTTTACATTGATTTTTATACTTGACCCGTGTTTTGCTGGTGTATAATAGATTGTGTGTTTATTTTGTTTGTTTTTCTGCAGGAGACGCTGGCAGATCGCCCCTTCGGGCTCTTTCACATTGGCAGCAGGGCCTGCTGCCCTCTGACAAGTGATCTGTGTAGGATTGCTTTTCAAAGGGCAGTATACCAGATGCTGGAGGCAATCCTGCTGCCCTTTATATGCCCCCTTTTATTTTTTTTAAATTCCAAGGGGGGTTTTGTATTACAATATACTGTGGCCACAAGACTTTAATGGGCATGTCTGACAGGCAGTGTTGCCTGTCAAACTCTGCTAGCTGAGCTAGAATTGCTGCAAAGCACTGTAGCCGTGGCATGTGTTAGGGTTGCCACCTCATCCCTTTAAACCCGAACTAGGCAAGTGTGGTCAGTTTCGTTCCGAATTAGAATTCGGACGAATTTTCGTTTTTCAGGAATTCGGATGTATCTGAATTGCAATAGTACCTTTATTTAAACTAATTCAAAAAAATTTGGACGAAATTCGAAGTTGAATCATTTTCAAATTGTTTTCGAATACTCTTCGAATTCAAATAGTTTTCAGATTCTAATTCAAAAAGTCTTTGAATTTGAATAGTTTTCCAATTTCCAAAGAGAACAAAATAGAATAGAAAACAAAGGAATAGAACAGAAAAAAAAACAATAGACTAGAAAAAAACATAACAGAAAACAAAAGAATATAATACAACAGAATAAAACAGCTCTGTTCCACTCCACCACATTATATTCTTTCATTTTCTGCTATATTCCCCTCTGTTGTATTCTATCTTTTTCCATTCTATTCCTCTACTTTCCACTCTACCCCATTCTCCTTGGAAATTGGAAAACAATTTGAATTTGAAAACTGTTCAAGTTCGAAAACTATTCAAGTTCAAAAATGATTCAAATTTGAAAACTATTCGAATTTGAAAACTTTTGGATTTCGAAAACTATTCGAAATTGATTTGAAAACTTTTCAAATCGATTTGAAAACTTTTCAAATCAATTTGAAAACGAATAAACAAAACAAATTCAGAAAACAATTTAAACAAATGAAACTAATCTAACTAAATGAATGTATGTAAATAACGAATCGTAACAAACCTAAACTAAAGGAATTGTTTCGCTCTGCACATGTCTAAGTCCGAACACATATTGATTACACAGGTTCTGAGGCTAATTTAATGCAGATAAAGCACTAAGTGAGTTTAATTACCACCTTAATCAGCCACAGAACCTGTGTAATTAATATGTGTTCGGGTTGAGGTGGCAACCCTTGCATGTATACTGGCTGTAATGGTAGACTATAGGTCAGCCTGTGTCAAGCAGCCCTTAGCGTGCAACTGCTCATCTGTTTTCACCCAGCTATCTGTATTGCTAGGCACTCTAATATTATATTAACATTAAATTATGTTGCGCTGTGCCTCTAAATCATAATCTACCATAAAATTGTGCAAACACCGCAAATCATGCCAAAATCAAAAAATAAATACAGTCCACCGCTGATGCTCATGAAGCACTAGCCCCGCCCTGATGTGTTTCGTCATAGGAGACGTTTTCAAGGTGATCAAGAAGTTTTTATGGACTTTTTTTATCACATGTATTTGTATGTGTTTTTGAGTGCTGCTGTACACAATTTTTTATGTCGTTTTTTTTTTTTTTTTTTTTGTGTAATATTTGCACCAAGTGCAGTTTAATTATTTTAGAGCCCTAATATTATAAAATGGTTATCTGTTCCATGGACAGGATTGGTGTGACCATGGCCTAAACTTAAGTAGCATTGGCTTTACCTGCTTCTGCTGCCATTTTAAAATTAGGGAAAGTCACACTTCACTCCAATTCGAGGTGAATACATCCGGTTATACGTTCGCATCTGATTGTTCATGGAATATCTGTCTGGTGGCTATACACACTTCAATAAATGATCAATTTTTTTCAGATTTATATCTACCACTTGGAAAAATCAATCTATAGAGGAGAGAGATTGTTTTCTCTGTTCTTCTGCTTCAACTCAACAACCTCAGCCACACTAACACACCAGATTAAGCCAATGGATACTGCCCTGCTACTGGGAGCACAAATATATATATTGTCATGGTCAGGGGTCAGGTTTAGAGAACAGTAGCTGTAGCAGTAGAAAGGATCCCACTGACCAGCAGTATAGGTATACAAGCAGGTCACCCTAGTGGATTATGTGGGTTCACCCGAGGTGCAGGGTCTAAGCACTAACCAGTATTTACCAGAGCTCCTGATGGTGGAGATGGGTTTTGCTGCATGCTAGTAACAGGTCCCGGTCCTCAGGACTGCCCCACTAAGAGTTGAGCAAACTGGGGTCCAGTAGCAGATACAACAAGTAGGGAAGAAACAGAAGTGTAGTCGAGGAACAAGCCACAGGTCAGTAACAAGTGGCTACAGGTTTGGATCAAGCTGAAGCATAGTCGAGGTACATGCCAAAGGTTGGTAATGAGTGGTAGTGAAGATATGGAAAGCAGCAGGAGTGACAAGATATTGGCTGGAGAGAGCGCAATAATCTGATAAACAGGAAGTGCAAAGGTATGGGAATAGGAAGTACATGGGAGGAGCAAAGGGTTCAAGATTCAGGAGAAACAAGGCACAAGGCAAGGTTGTCTAAGGAATCAGGCAGGGGGCAACCCAGGCTCAGCAAAAAGGGATACTGCCAGACACAGCAGAGGTTGCAGGTTCAGTTTCAGATCCTGACATATAGATACCCTGCACAAAATTAAGGTTCAGAATAAAAAAAGCAAACATCAACCTAGTTAGTGGTAAATTAACCCAATATATTGTCATGGGTTGCAGTAAATAGCAGAATGCACATAAATAAGTCAATGATTAGGTCAATCGGAGTTCACTAGACAACGTGAGCACTAGAATATAGCAGTGTAGAATGGAGTTCTATGCAACTAAATTAGAGTAAACCTGGTAATCCACAAAATCAGAAAAACATTAACAGCATTGATTATCAATACTGCGATAACTCTGCTGTAAACATTAGGCTATATCCACTTTAGAGTGCACTCTATATTAATAGCAGCAATGAACTATAAGAGTCCCCAAAGCAGTACCTCTTATTACGGACAATAGACAAAGTTCTTGTGAGGCAAGTAAGCTGTCTTTAGCCCTAGTTCTTCAGGCAGTTAGTGTTGGGGCCCAGTCTTTATGGTGGTGCACAATGAATACAGTCCCAGTGAAGTCTGCATGCAACAAATAATGCCCAGTCCTTATGTGCTCAGTCTCTGTTAGCAGCAACAGGTTAAAGGATAAGTTCACCTTTCTTAAAAAATAATAAATGCACATTTTTTGCAGGTAAAAAAATGTGTGTTTATTATTTTTTTTAGGTACCTGTAAAGCATTGCACCCATGATCAGATCACGGGTGCAATTTTCAGGCTCCTGCAGATTGTCTGTGTGTCTGTCTGCCCAAACCTCATACGGGCAGGCAGTTACTAAATGACAGGAAGAATCAATGAACTACTATAGCACTCGCCTGCACCCTGGTAGTTCAATGAGAACTACAAGCTGTCAGCCGCAAAGGGTGTCGGCACTTGTAGTTTATTCATTCACAAAACTATGTGAATGATGTGGCCATAGGGGAGGAGCCCTACATGGCAGCATTGTTTTTAAATTGCTGTCACGATTAGAAGGGGGATTGGGGAGAGGCTGCAGGAGTGAGAACATGTTACATATTGCACGCTAAAATGGGTGGAACATGTAACATGTTCTCATAGATGCACTTATCCTGTAATGGCAGCAGTGTCCTTTCACCAGTCCCAGCAATACAGCAACAGGGGTCACAATGTTCAGATGTTAGCTCACTTCTGGACCTGCCTGGAGCTACTCCGCCCCCCAGCAAATGGCAGGTAGATGTGCACACCTCATTCTCCTCACAGCAAAGCGAAAATCCCTTGGTATTCAACCTGTGAAAATACAGCTCGCTTACTCTCTTTATCCAGCTCACATTGGAAATTGTAGTACAATATTGCCATTAACTGCTATAGTAAAGTTTCTTTCCCGAACTTCATCTCCCATAATTCAATGCTACCAACCAGCAAGTTTCTTGAGCTCCTTCTGCTTGTCAGCTCCCCCTGGTGGACAGAGGCGAGGTAGTGTTAACCCATTCAGTTGAAGTCCATTGGGAGCACAGAGAGCACTGCCGCACAGTGTCCTAAATCGCTCTCTAGCCAAGCACCTGGCTATAGTTGGAAGTTACGATCATCAGCTATTATTATACAGGATTTATATAGTGCCAACAGTTTATGCATCACTTTACAATATAAAGGGAGACAGTGCAGCTACAATACAGTTCAATACAGAAGGAATAGGAGGACCCTGCTCATGGCGCTTACAATCTAAAATTATCGATCATATCTTTGTTTTCTACCATGCACATCTGATTGATCGGAATATGATTGCATCCATGACTAAAGCATCTCTTGCTGTGGATTGATGAAAGACGACTGAAAATCTTTCACCTTGGTTGATCGGTCGACTCTGTTTGATCTAATCCAATCTAAATCGATCGGAAATGGCTTTTCAGTTATTTGCCAGTTCAGTCATTTCAAACTGCACATCGATTGTATAATAAAATCAAAGTGTGCATGACCACCAAGAGTGATATGTTATTCAGTTCATGAAGCATGTAAGTAACTATGTCAGCTGTACTAAAATCTGGCCACCAGTGCTTACTAACATGGCAAACTTCCCAGAAATCCAGGTAGAGGCACAGCAGTATTAATTACCAACTCCACTAATTATGCCACCTGTGATTCTGTGAAAGTGGATCTTTGGGGCCTCCTTAAGCCCTGGTTAACACTGACATGATTTGGCATGCGATTTGACATGTCAAATCGCATGCCAAATTGGCAGCAATAGCCGGCAATGGCACTGGCTGCACCAATTTCAAAAAGTAGTTCTTGTACTACTTTTTGTGATTTACAGGTGCGATTTCCATAGGCATCTGTGCAGAAACCCACATAGATGCCTGTGAAATCGGTGCTGAAATCAGGACTGACATGCGGGAATGAAACGGTGCGAGTTCAGCTGAATTCTCACTATTTCATTCCCGCATTCAGCGTGAACCTGGGCTAAGGCCTGATTCACACCTATGCATTTTTAGTGCTTTTTGCATTTTGCAGATTTGCACTACAGTCCATATAAGATGGCTTCCTATGGAACACGTTCTGTAGTGCAAATCTGCAAAATGCAAAAAGCACTAAAAATTCATAGGTGTGAATTCAGCATAAGGCTCGATTCACACTAATGCATTTTGCTTTTCAGCATTTTTTCACTGCTTTTTGCAGTGCTTTCTGTGTTTTTTACTGCATTTTTACAACGTTTTAGCAGCGATTTGCGGTTTTTATTTTTTTTATAATTTTTTTATTTTGCGGGGGAAATTTTGTTGCTAGGCAGATTTAAAATGCAAATCACAGCAAAATCGCTGTAAAAACGCATGCCCATTAAAGTCTATTACATGCAAAACACTGCTTTTTGCTGAGAAAAAGTCCCCGACCCTTTCCAAAAGCGCAGAGGCACAAAAATACATTAATGTGAACATGTTTCATAGGAACCCATGTTAAAAAAATTCTGCAAAATGCATCAAAAAATGCATTAGTGTGGATCGAGCCTTAGGGCTTGTTCACACTAATGGGGGGGGGGGGTCGTACTTTTACGCCAGTCAGTATTGTTGGTGACCATGTCCATCCCTTTATGACTGCAGTGTCCCCATCTTCTGATGGCTCCTTCCAGCAGGATAATGCACCATGGCACAAAGCTCCAATCATCTCACCACTGGACAATGAGGTCACTGCACTCCAATGGCCTCCACACTCCCCACATCTCATCCAATAGAGACCCTTTGGGATGTGGTGGAATGGGAGATTTGCATCATGGATGTGCAGCCGACAAATCCGCAGCAACTGTGTGATGCTATCATTGTCACTATGGATCAAAATCTCTGAGGAATGTTTCCAAACCCTTGTTGAATCTATGCCAGGGAGAATAATAAAGTGGCCGGTGAGTGTATATACTGTATGCGTTTGTTTTTTTTAAAGCGCCATTTTCTAATATTAAGCACCAGTCCTATGCCTTTGCCTATGCTGAGATGATGTCAGCAGTTTGCTGCAGGCAGGGGGGAAGCATTTCCCGAGTCTCCTCTCCTCCAGTGATCAGACCGCAAAATTGTAACTTTGTAGCAATTGAGAGGCTGCAGCAGGGGCTGATCTTTGTCTGTCATTTGTCAACACAACCAAGAACTGTAAGGCCTCATTTACACTGCTGCTGGTAAACGGTCGTTTTGAGGCATTTGGGTGTTTCTTTCAGCTGTCCCTGAACTTTCCTCTATGTTATCTTATCACTAAAATTACACAGGGTCGTTTAAGGTCGTTTCCAGGCAGTTGAGTTTAAAGGCTTTTTTTGGAACGCAAAAAAATGGGTTCAGATGCCAGTTCAGAGGCATTTGAAACGCCAAACAGCTTGTAAACGCAGCTAAACGCAGTAACTCGCGTCTAGGACCGTTTCATTTACAAGCGTTTCCATTTTTAAAAAAACATTTTTTTTAAAAAACGCTCCTAAACGTGAACGCGGTTAAATGTGGCATGCAAAACGCGGCAAAATGGCTGTTTTAGACGCCGGCTGTCAAAAAGAATCATTCAGGGGAGGTTGAAATAGCGTCCCGTGTAAACGGAGCCTAAAGACACCAGGACTGACATTGTGTCATCACTCAGCACAGGGAATAGACGGTGACACTGGGTGATAGTTCTTCAAAGATGATGCCGGCCTTAGGGAGAGAAAGGCAGATGAAGGCATTGTCAAGGGGAGCACTGTGATTTCTGAGAGAGGTAATAAATACCTGCAAGTGTTACACTGACACTTTACACTTTAATGTCATACATGAAAAAATATTTAAAAAATTCCAATGCTTGGTCCTGGGAGTTCCCATGAATCAGCCGTCCCTGGGGATCACTTTTGCAAAATAGCTCAGCAGCAACAGGTATATTTCTCATACCAGACCTTGTTTACTTACAATAAATACAGGTGCTAGAAATTGATTTTTAAATGTCAGTACAGAGACACTTCCAGAGCACATTAAAAAAAAAAAAAACACAAGCAGGCTTATTTAATAAAAGTACCCAGAGGCAGGAGATGATGAAATCAGGAAGATCGAGCGATGATCCTCATCTCTACCGATGCCAACAGGAGCACTGCAGTGGGGATGGGGAATCAGTAGTGGGATCATGGCCAGGAAGAGAACCTGCATGGGGGAATAAAGGAGGAAGCCTGATACCGCATTGGGTTCCCAGATATGGGTCGGGTGTGTTTTTAGCAGCGATGGGGTGCATTGGTAGCCCATTCAAAAATAACGGACCACCCTAACACAATGCACTTTAATGTGTGATGTAATATGTGTGTGTTGATGCACCAGACAAGTGTGGTCCAGGCCATAAACCTGAGCTACAGGGGAGGGTTTAGGGTTGCCACATCATCCCTTTAATCCAGGACACACATTAATTACACAGGTTCTGTGACTGATTAAGGTGGTAATGAAACTCACTTGGTGCCTCATCTGCATTAGATTAGCCTCAAAACCTGTGTAATTCATGTGTCCTGGATTAAAGGGATGATGTGGCAACCCTAGGAGGGTTAACTGATCATTTCGCCTAGGGCGGGGGTCAGCAACCAGTAGATCATGGACAGGTGACTGGTAGATTTCGGTCTGGGTTTGCTGACCCGCCATTCCAGAGCATCACACAGAGTGTAGTGCAGAGGGACTACTTGTAAAGTTGGAGCCGTAGTAGGGAGCAACAGCCGCATAAGCCGATGCCTCCTTTCTAGTGCCACCAACTGGACTCCACCTCTTATGCCGGCTAGTGGTCCCAAGATAGGTGCCAGCAGCAGGAAAGAAGAGACCTTCAGGTCAGTGTGAAGCAATACACTGGGCATAATAGCAATGTTGTGTTGCTTTCTCACCAACTGCTTTAACTCCTTGGACCCCACAAAAGCAAGCAGTTGTGGGGCACTTGCAGAGTAGCCCCATTTACTTAAATGCTGCAGATGTGTACACCTTTGGCTGCTGCCTCAGCAGCTAAAGAGAGTAAGGATAGGGGATGTTAAAGCTGTAATTCAACCGCAGGGTTTTACAACCCCCAACATTACGTGTGAACAAACCCTGCCGAATATAAAACTTAGGACTCATTCACAAGTCCAGCTGTCACTGCTGCTCCTCTGAAAAGCAATCCAAGTTTTTTTGACAAGTGGTGAGGAGGCGATATTTTGCCTCCTCACCACCAGATTTAAACCCATGATTGCCATGCACTGCATGCGATTGTGACACGATAGCACAGCAATTAGAAATTTAAATCAGGTGGGAGGAGGTGACACTGTGTCGGTGATCTTTGACTTCTCCCATGTTGTTCAGGTAGATCTCCAGCTCTTTAAGGTTGCCTACCCCTGGCCTAGGGGATGATGAAAAGGGTTGATATCCTTACCTTATTACTTGCACTTGCAGGCTTCCCTCTGTTCATCCCTTAAAGCCTCTTCCCATCACTACAAGCAAATATTCATATTCTGCGCTGGAAGATAGGAGCCTCACTCGGATGTAAGTCCAAGTCTTTGTATCAGGATATGTACTGTCTTGCTGCCCCCACCGGACTGGGGTCGTCCCAAACACTAAAGTAAAAATACAGACAGAGGGCGCACTGGCCTAGTGCATTATCCTTCATACAAAATGTATTAAAAATCAATGAAATGGTACTCACCAACCAACTCTAGACTCTGAACTGTCCTTTCAGGACCACATCCCATCCCTGTCCAAATCATGCCGCCTCAGCCTCCGCAACATCTCTAGAATGCGCCCCTTTTTAACCAATGACACCACCAAGCTTCTAATTCACTCTCTGGTTATCTCTCGCCTCGACTACTGCAACTCTATCCTCATTGGATTACCTTTGCATGCATTATCCCCCCTTCAGTCCATAATGAATGCCACTGCAAGACTTATCTACCTTACCAACCGCTCAGTGTCCTCCACCCCTCTCTGCCAATCTCTTCGCTGGCTTCCACTCACCCAACAAATAAAATCTGCTCCCAGCTACATCACTAACCTAGTCTCAAAATACCAACCAAGCCGCCCTCTTCGGTCATCCAAGACCTCCTGCTCTCTAGCTCCCTTGTCACCTCCTCCCAGGATTTCTCCGGAGCTTCTCCTATCTTTTGGAACTCCCTACCCCAATCGGTCCGACTGTCTCCTAATCTATCCATCTTTAGACGATCCCTGAAAACCTTTTTCTCTTTAAAGAAGCCTATCCTGCTTCTAACTAATACACTGTCTTACTTTCTACATCAGCTCATCCCCCACAGCTATTACCTTTTGTATCAACTGACCCTCCCTCTTAGATTGTAAGATCTAACGAGCGGGCCCTCCGATTCCTCTTGTACCAAATTGTGATGTAACTGTACTGTCTGCTTTCATTTTGTAAAGTGCTGTGCAAACTGCTGGCGCTATATAAATCCTGTATAATAATAATATAATAATAATAACTCTTGGTACAGGTATGTCAGTGAATGAACATCACATCCATGGTGGTCAGATGACTCTATCCTCATTGGATCGGCTGACGCGCTTCGAGGTGGTACCTCTTCTTCAGAGCCTAATGTCGTGTGTCCTCACACAGGGCTTATATACTCTTGTACTAGCAAGGTGGGAGGATATCTCGGACATGTGACCTCATATGGCCCCTCCTCTATGGGCATGGGCTCACACATTGACACAGAATAATAAAAACATAAAACCATGCTGCTTTCATAAGCCCCATCTGTCCAACCGGGACTCTCTTGCATCCAAATTGCCTGTGTTTGTAAACGCAGGTGACCAGGTTTTACCACGCCTATATATTGTATATCTCTTATCAGTTCACCGGTGCTGAGCTGTGTTATCCGCATTTGGTAGCTCATATAGGTATACTGGGTCCACAAACACACCGGATCAGATTTTCCCATTGCTGCCTGACCGATCACAGCTTTATGATGTCATCCCATATAACATAGGACCAGCGGTCCTGCATTGTACAGGAGGACATCAAGTGTTGGACCTCATTTCAGAGGGTGGAACAGCAGAGGAGAGTGCCCTAACACCATAGTCATTACTCTCTAGGCAAAAACAAGTAGTTGACCCTTGCAGCGGATCCATCATCCCACTGCAAGGGACCTACCGTATTTGCCGGCGTATAAGATGACTGGGTGTATAAGACGACCCCCTGCTTTTTCCTGTTAAAATATAGGGTTTGGGTTATACTCACCGTATAAGACTACCCCTCTTCCGCGATCTCAACGCGGCTTATAAGGAGACTTCTATCATAGAAGTCAATGCAAGTCGCGCTGAGATCGCCCTGAAAATTGTGCAGTAAGCGGCGCGATGCGGCGCGACGCGGCGCGACTTGCCAGGGCGAAGCAAGTCACCCCGCTCGAGGCGATCTCAGCGCGGCTTGTGAGGAGACTTCTATCATAGAAGTCAATGTAAGCCGCGCTGAGATTGCCCTGAAAATAGTGCAGGAACCATTTTTCTAAGTCGGAGCGAAGCGATTGGCTCCTATTAGAACGGTTCCATTGCACAGCATTGAGATGACTTGTCAGGCGACTCAAGTCGCCTGACAAGTCGCCTAGATGTGAACGGGCCACTATTTTACATTTGGTGGTCACAAGCTAAAAGCATTTTTTTTTGCTAGAGAATTACTTAGAACCCCCAAACATTATATATATATATTTTTTTTCAAACACCCTAGAGAATAAAATGGCGATTGTTTCAATAATTTTTGTCACACGGTATTTGCGCAGCGCTCTTTCAAGCGCGATTTTTTTGGAACAATTTTACTTTTTTGAGTTAAAAAATAAGACAACAGTAAAGTTAGTTACTTTTAATTTTTTGCATATTGTGAAAGAGGATGTTACGCCGAGTAAATAGATACCATACATGACATGGTTGCAAATTGCGCGTATTCGCGGAATGGCGACAAAGTCCTGTATTTAAAAAGTTCCATAGGCGACACTTTAAAAATTCTTAACGGTTACCAGGTTAGAGGTGCAGAGGAGGTCTTTTGCTAGAATTATTGTGCACACTCTGGCGATCGCGGTGATACCTCACATGTGTGGTTTGAACACCGTTTTCATATGTACGTATGCGTTTTCTTTGCTGCGCGAGCTCGCGGGGACGGTGGCGATTTAAATCTTTTTTTTTTTATTTATTTATTTATTTATTTTTAGCACTGCTCCTTTAAAAAAAAAAAAATCTGATTACTTTTATTGCTATCACAAGGAATGTAAACATCCCTTGTGATAGTAATATATGGTGACAGGTACTCTTTTTGGAGGGCCGGGGGGTCTAAAAGACCCCCCATCCCTCCTTTGCACTTCACAGTATTCAGATCGCCAAAAACAGCGATTCTGAATACTGTCACCTTTTTAAAATTGGCGCCGTTAGCCACCGAGTAAACCGGAAGTGACGTCGCTTCCAGAATTTGCCGAAGGAGACCCGATCAGAGCCGATTACGGCTTTTGTCAGGTCTCCTTCCAGCCGGCAGAAGCGCCGGATCGTCACTCCGGTCTCCCGGTGGGACTGGAGGCCGGAGAAGAGCGGCGGAAGGCGGCGGGAGGGGGGGATGTCCCCTCCCGAGCCGGATCGGTCATTACCCCTGGATAGCCGACCGCCAGCTCTAAAAAATTACACCGGGATATAGCCTGCAGGTGCAGGCTATGTCCCGGGAGAGCCACTCAAACCCGACCGCTGCCTATTTACGGCGCTGGTCGGGAAGTGGTTGGGAACCGGCTCTAATCCCCGGCGTATAAGACGACCCCCGACTTTTGAGAAGAGTTTCATGGGTTAAAAAGTCGTCTTATACGCCGGCAAATACAGTATTTAAAGTAACATGTCATGGAAAGCATTAGTTATCACAAACATTACCGCAATGCACGATAATGCACATAACCTTTGTTACCATCCTCCAGGACCATTCAATCTGAATGCAACTCAAGTGCAAAAAGGTAAGGCACTTGCGTTGCAGCTTGCTGCAAATGATGGTGGAACTCTCTGGTGATAAGGAGACTCTGATGTGATGGGAGGACCTCTGATGTGATGTGAGGACTCTCTGATGTGATGGGGGGACCTCTGATGTGATGGGGGGACCTCTGATGTGATGAGAGAACCTCTGATGTGATGGGAGAACCTCTGATGTGATGGGAGGACTCTGATGTGATGGGAGAACCTCTGATGTAATTTGAGGACCTCTGATGTGAAGGGAGGGTCTCTGATGTGATTGGGGGATCTCTGATGTAATGGGGAACCTCTGATGTGAAGGAATTCCTCTGATGTAATGGGGGACCTCTGTAGTGATGGGGGGTCTCTGATGTGATGGAAGGACCTCTGATGTGATGGGAGAATTTCTGATATGATGGGGGAACCTCTGATGTGATGGGGGAATCTCTGATGTAATGGGGAACCTCTGATGTGAAGGGGTTCCTCTGATGTGATGTGGGCCCTCTGTAGTGATGGGGGTCTCTGATGTGATGGAAGGGCCTCTGATGTGATGGGGGAACCTCTGATATAATGGGAGAACCTCTGATGTGATGGGGGCACCTCTGATGAGATGGGAGGGGGCTCTGATGTAATGGGAGAACCGCTGATGTAATGGGAGAACCTATGATGTGATGAGGGGACCTCTGATGAGATGGGGGGGACCTCTGATGAGATGGGGGGACATCTGATGAGATGGGGGGACCTCTGATATGAGGGCGGGGTCTCTGATGTGGTGGGAGAACCTCTGATGTGATGGGAGGACTCTAATGTGATGGGGGAACCTCTGATGTAATTTGCGGACCTCTGATGTGAAGGGAGGGTCTCTGATGTGATGGGGGATCTCTGATGTGAAGGGGGGACCTCTGATGTGATGGGGGACCTCTGTAGTGATGGGGGTCTCTGATGTGATGGGAGGACCTCTGATGTGATGGGAGAACTTCTGATATGATGGGAGAACCTCTGATGTGAAGAGGGGACCTCTGATGTGATGCAGGACCTCTGATGTGATGGGGGACCTCTGTAGTGATGAGGGTCTCTGATGTGATGGGAGGACCTCTGAAATATTTGGAGGACCTCTGATGTGATGGGGGAACCTCTGATGTGATGGGGGGACTTCTGAGAT
>BLSH010481670.1:3628742-3654627 GCA_018402905.1 Glandirana rugosa | reverse complement strand
ACCCCCCCCCCCCCCCCCCCGGAAATTCTGTGTCAAACAAGGTCACTGTATATGGGGTTAATGACTACTATGTGGATGTGGACCTGGCATTCCAGAGGCCAGTAACCTGAGAGGAAGGGGAGAGAAGAAGGTCACATGCCCCCCCCCCAATTCTGGGTAGGAATGAGCCTGGGTTCAGTCTAAACTGGGTGGGGAGACTAAATCCATAACGTCGTCATGAGCATACACTTCCCTTTCTATACATGCAGCTGTGGGTGAGAGATACACGTGACTTCATTAACCTAATGTCACAACATTGACCTAATAAGACATCCGCCCATATTAGGTCAATGATGTCATGAGCATTCCCTCCCCTTTTTATTCATGCAGCTACAGGGCAGAGATGCTTGTGACATCATTGACTTGATATGGTGTCACAACATTGACCTAATAAGCCATGTGCCCATATTGGGTCAGTGACATCATGGGCAGCTACAGGGTAGAGATGGTCGTGACATCAGTGACCTAATATGGTCAATGATGTCACAACATTGACCTAATAAGCCATGTGCCCATATTAGGTCAATGATGTCATAGGCATCCTCTTCCTTTTCTATTCCTGCAGTTGCAGGGTGGATGCTTATGACATCATTGCGCTAATATGATACCATGACATTGACCTAATAAGTCATGTTACCATTTTAAGTCAATGATGTCATGAGCATGCGCTTTCTGTACATTGAGCTGTAGGGCAGCAATGCTCATTCCATCATTGACCTAATACGGTCAATGATGTCATAACATTGACCTATTAGGCCATGTGTCCATATAAGGTCAAATGTTATGGACATCCCCTCCCCTTTCTGTATGTCAGCTTTGGGAATCTCAAACTTGCAGTTCGAACCAACCTAGGCTTCTGATGGTGGGGAGCATGGCCAAGTTGGATATCATTATGTAGGGGTCTAAAAACAGCAGAATGGTTACAATGACAGATTCTCCTAAATAGTTCTGCAAATACAGTGGAACCTTGGATTACGAGCATAATCCGTTCCAGGAGAATGCTTGTAATCCAAAGCACTCGTATATCTAGGCATGTTTCCCCATAGGAAACAATGTAAACTCAGTTAATTCTTTCCACAGTCACTGCTTGTCTATGCAGTACTGTATGTGGCCTCATATCCAGGGGCGCCTGGTGTATGCAATACCACATGTGGCCAGAAAAGAGGTGGCGCTGGTAAGCTCCTAAGACGTCGGAATCACTCGGTTATGCTCGGAAAGTGTTTACACGTTATTTATTTCCGAGGAGTGCCGAGTATTTCCGGCCGCTTCCGAGGCTCACCAGCCCCTATCTTCTCTGGCCACATGCGGTATTGCATGCAAAAAGGCTAAATTATGCTCGGTATGCGAGACACCACACGCAAACCAAGTCAGAATTTAAAAAAAAACTGCTCTTATTGGGAAACGCTTGTTAACCACGTTACTCGCAATCCGAGGTTCCACTGTATGAGTTTCTTCCACTTGGTAAAGCCATCTTCAACTGGCATTCCAGAGGGCTGCAACCTGGGACAAAGAGAAATGTCACTTGCTCCATTTCTGAGTAGCGAAGAGCTTGGTTTTAGTCTAAACTGGGTTTGGTCTGAACACTGTGAGTGGGAGATTAGGTCAGTGAGGGCATGCGAATCTCTGCCCTTTTCTATACAGGCAGCTGGGGAAAGGGATGCTTGTGACATCATTGACCTAATATGGTCAGTGATGTCACAACATTGACTTAATACGGCCATGTGCCCATATTAGGTCAATGATGTCATGAGCATCCCCTTTCCTTTCTATAGAAGCCGATGCAGGATAGAGATATTTGTAACATTGTTGACCTAATATGGTTAATGATGTTGACCTAATATTGCCAATGATGTCACAACACTAACTTAATATGGCCATGTGCCTATATTGGGTTGATTATGTCATGGGCATCCTCTTCATTTTCTGTATAACAGATGCAAGGCAGAGATGCTCATAACCTCATTGACCTAATTTGGTCGATTATGTCACAATATTGATCTAATATAGGCCATGTGCCCCTATTAGGTCAAATGTCATGAGCATCCCCTCCCACTGGTGTACGTCAGCTTTAGGATGGGGAATAGCCCATCCACAGCTAATTGGGCCATCAATGACAACAACAATCCAGAATGGGCCCACTATGGGTTTGGACCCAAGCCCCAAGCTCATCAATGTTTCCAAGGGCTCTGATAGTTGGGGAACATGGCTAAGTTGGATATCACTGATCTAATATGGTCAATGATGTTGACCTAATATGGCCAGTGATGTCACAACATTGACCTAATATGACCATATGCCCATATTAGGTCAAATGTTTCCCTGCCCCTTGGTGTACATCAGCTGTGGGATGGGGAATCTCCCATCCCAACAATAGGACCACTTTGGGTTTGGACCCAACACAAGCCCCAAACTCGGGCTCATCGCTGTTTCCAAGGGCTCCAATGGTGGGGGAACATTGCTAAGTTGGATATCACTGATCTAATATGGTCAATGATGTTGACCTAATATGGCCAGTGATGTCACAACATTGACCTAATATGACCATATGCCCATATTAGGTCAAATGTTTCCCTGCCCCATAGTGTACATCAGCTGTGGGATGGGGAATCTCCCATCCCAACAATAGGACCACTTTGGGTTTGAACCCAACACAAGCCCCAAACTCGGGCTCATCGCTGTTTCCACGGGCTGCAATGGTGGGGGAACATTGCTAAGTTGGATATCACTGATCTAATATGGTCAATGATGTTGACCTAATATGACCAGTGATGTCACAACATTGACCTAATATGACCATGTGCCTATATTATTAGGTCAAATGTTTCCCTGCCCCATAGTGTACATCAGCTGTGGGATGGGGAATCTCCCATCCCAACAATGGGACAACTTTGGGTTTGGACCCAACACAAGCCCCAAACTCAAGCCCATCGCTGTTTCCAAGGGCTCCATTGGTGGCGGGGCATGGCTAAGTTGGATATCATTGAGTGGGGGATTAAAAACACAAGAAGGGGCACACTGACAGATTCTCTTAACTATTTCTACAAATTTGAATTTCATCTTCATAGTAAAGCCATTTTCAATTGAGGTATCCCCAGCATTCTTTTCGATGTGACATTGGCCTGGAAGTATGCATATCCGAACAGATGCCAAACATCCTGGAAAACCTTCCAAGCCTTCTCTCCAGCCTCTCACCCCCAGACACTTTTTCATGCTCCCAGACACTTTTTTGATTGAAAAAGACCCGTGCCGTATTGAAATGAGGATTGGCGGTCCGTAAGCTGCTGGGCATAGTTTTTTAGTTGTAACATAACAATTAATTTTTATGGCCAAGGTGCCTTTATACTTTCAGGAGAATGCTTTTCAGGCCAAGAATCATCCGCAGTAATAATATCGGTTTATGTGCATTTGATATTTCTTTTTCAATATGAGTTTTTGTTTTCAAGGTTATTAAAAATTAGTCCCTAGCAGTAACGATGGCCACGCGGCCAGGAAGGGTTTCCGATTTTTATCAATCAAGTAACATTTTCCAACACAACCTATTCAAATCCTATCCAGACACACAGACCGTCGTCATTACACAGCTGCAGGGAAAGCTTGGTGGATTGAGTCTGAATTTAGGAGTTGTATTTATATATTAAAAAATGCATGGCAATTCACCTAATGAACGTGCATGTGCATTCGTTCTGTGCCGATCAGGACAAAAAATAATGTAATTAGCATATTTCCTGTGCTGGACAAATGTATTTCATTGCTAAAAAAAAAAAAAAAAAAAAAAAAAAATACCGTATTTGGCCCTTAGATGGTGCTAAGAGTCATAGGAAATACATAACGCTATCTAGTGTCAGGATTGGTTTACAGAAATACAAGTTTAACCACTCCAGCACCAGAAGGTTTACCCCCCTTTCATGACCTGGCTTTTTTTTGTGATACGGCACTGTGTTACTTTAACTGACAGTTGCGCGGTCGTGCGACACTGTAACCAAATACAATTGACGTCCTTTTTTTCCCCACAAATAGAGCTTTCTTTTGGTGGTATTTGATCACCTCTGCGGTTTTTATTTTTTGCGCTATAAACAAAAAAAGCGACAATTTTGAAAAAAAAAAAAAACAATATTTTTTTACTTTCTGCTGTAAAACAAATCCAATAAAAAAATGTAAAAAATCCAATTTCTTCAGTTTAGGCCAATTTGTATTCTGCTACATATTTTTGATAAAAAAAAACGCAATAAGCGTTTATTGATTGGTTTTCGCAAAAGTTATAACGTCTACAAACTATGGGATAGATTTATGGGATTTTTTTTTACTAGTAATGGTGGTGATCAGCAACTTATAATGGGACTGCGAAAATACGGTGGCCAGTCTGACACTAACTGACACTTTTGACACTTTTTTGGGGACCAGTGACACTAATACAGTGATCAGTGCTAAAAAATATGCACTGTCACTGTACTAATGACACTGGCTGGGAAGGGGTTAACCTCAGGGGCGAGCAAAGGGTTAAATGTGTGCTTAAGTTGTGCTTACTCACTGTGGGGGAGGTGCTTTGGCTAGGGGAAGGCAAAGATCTGTGTTCCTGATTAGCAGAAACAAAGGATCAATGCCTTCCCCTCTGACAGAATGACAATCTGCCTTGTTTACATATGTAGATTGTTGTTCTGCCTGTGTCCTGTGTGATCAGCAGGCGCCAGCGGACATCGAGTCAGCGGTACCCGCTGCTGGGCTCCCACTGTGTGTGATCACAGTGGGAGAGGTTTGCTGACCCAGAAGTGTCAGATCACATACTAGATACTTGATCTGGTGCAGAGCAGCAGCCCTGCCGCAGTAAATGTACGTGGGGCAGTCGCTAAGCAGTTAAAAGAGAAGGTAGGGGAACAGAGGTAAAGAAGGATTTGAATTTGACTGTGACACTTATATGCTAGCAAGGGGTATGCTGATAGGAGGAGAGAGCATAGTGACAGAGAGTGCATACATGCCAACAAGTGTGCTGCAGTACATGTATGCAGACATGGGTCATTCTGTTAGGAGGAAAGAGCAGAGTGACATAGTGCTCATCAGTCTGCTGCTTATCCTCTCAATGTCCAATCACAGACTAGGGGAAAGACCTAGTGGTACTTAACCGCAGCAAAGAAAAATCAGGTCTCCTGCCCTGTCAGCAAGGGCTGTGTGAATGGTAGGATTGGATGGACAGAAATACAACCTTATTAGAGAAGATAAGGGTACAGAGGTAAAAGAAGATGTGGATGTGACCTCTGCACTCATATGGCAAAAAGAACCATGCAGAGCGACAGAGAGTGCGTATGTACCAACAAGTGTACTGCAATGTGTATATGCAAACATGGGGCATGCTGTTAGGAGGAGAGAGCAGAGTGAAAGAGTGCTCATCACCAGTCTGCTGCTTCTCCTTTCAATGTCCAATCACAGACTTGGGAAGGGACAAGACTTGTAAGTGTTACATAACTATAGAAGAGGAAAATCAGGTCTCCTAGTCTACCACATAGGAGTGTCCTGTGTGGCAGAGCTGTGTAAATGTCAGGACTGGATGGACAGAAATACAACGAGAAGGTAGGGTAACAAAAGTAAAAAGGATGGGAATTTGACTGCAGTGCTTATATGCTAACAAAAAGCATGCAGAGCGACAGAAAGTGTGTATATTACCAACAAGTGTACTGCAGTGTGTATATTACCAACAAGGGACATGCTTATAGGAGGAGAGAGTAGGGTGACAGAGTGCTCATCAGTCTTCTGCTTCTTCTGTGATTGTCCAATCACAGACTGGGGTAGGGACAAGACCTGTAAGTGTTACTTAACTACAGAAGAGGAAGGAAAATCAGGTCTCTTGACCTGCCACACAGGGTTTGTGCTGCGTGGCAGCGCTGTGTAAATGTCAGGACTGGATTGACAGAAGATAGGGAAACATAGGTAAAGACATAGTGGAGACATGCTGATAGGAGCAGAGAGCAGAGTGAAAGAAAGAGATGGGCTTATCAGTCTTCTACGTCTCATTTTGCTGTCCAATCAGAGGCTGTAAGAGGGACAAGACCTATAAATGTTACTTGACTGCAGCAGAAGAAAACCAGGTCTTCTGCCCTGCCAAACAGGGCTCTGTTGTGGGGTGAAGCTGTGTAAATGTCAGGACTTGATGGACAGGAATACAATGAGAAGATAGGGGAATATCGGTAAAGGATGTGAATTTGACTGCAGTGCTTATATTGTAAAAACATGTATAAGAGGGCGCAAACGCCTAAGTGCATTACCTCCAAATTTGTTTATTGTAAAATCATAAAATGGTAATACACTCACAAAAGCAGAATACAATCAAGCTAGACAATAGCCGCAATACAGCAAGTGAGATGGGCATCCCCTCCAATGCCACACAATGGAGAAGCTTACACGTTTCGGGGGACAGTCCCCCTTCCTCAGAGCTATCGGAGCCTATATGCTAACAAGGGGCATGCTGACAGGAAGGGAGAGCAGAGTGAAAGAAAGATGAGCTCATCAGTCTTCTGCTTCTTCTTTTATCAGTCTTCTGTTTCTCCGTTCACTGTCCATTCAGAGGCTGGAGGAGGGACGAGAGCTATAAATAAAAAACAGGTTTCTGCCCTGCCAAACAGGGTTCTGCTGTGTGGTGAAGCTGTGTAAATGTCAGGATTGGATGTACAGAAATACAATGAGAACATAGGGGAATATTGGTAAAGAAGGACGTGAATTTGACTGCAGTGCCTATATGCTAACAAGGGGCATGCTGACAGAAGGGGAGAGTAGAGTGAAAGGAAGATGAGCTTATCAGTCTTCTGCTTATCCTTTCATCAGTCTTCTCCTTCTCCTTTCATCAATCTTCTCCTTTTCCTTTCATCAGTCTTCTCCTTCTCCTTTCGTCAGTCTTCTTCTTTCATCAGTGTTCTCCTTCTCCTTTCATCAGTCTTCTGCTCCTCCTTTTATTAGTCTTCTGCTTCTCCTTTCATCAGTCTTCTGCTTCTCCTTTCATTCGTCTTCTCCTTTTCCTTTCATCAGGCTTCTGCTTTCATTAGTCTTCTGCTTCTCCTTTCATCAGTCTTCTCCTTTTCATCAGTCTTCTCCTTTCATCAGTCTTCTCCTTCTACTTTCATCAGTCTTCTGCTTCTCCTTTCATCAGTCTTCTGCTTCTCATTTCATCCGTCTTCTCCTTCTCCTTTCATCAGTCTTCTCCTTCTCCTTTCATCAGTCTTCTGCTCCTCCTTTTATTAGTCTTCTGCTTCTCCTTTCATCAGTCTTCTGCTTCTCCTTTAATCAGTCTTCTGCTCCTCCTTTCATCAGTCTTCTCCTTTTCCTTTCATCAGTCTTCTGCTTCTCCTTTCATCAGTCTTCTCCTTCTCCTTTCATCAGTCTTCTGCTTCTCCTTTTATCAGTCGTCTGCTTCTCCTTTCATCAGTCTTCTACTTCTGCTTTCATTAGTCTTCTGCTTCTCCTTTCATCAGTCTTCTCCTTTTCGTCAGTCTTCTCCTTTCACCAGTGTTCTCCTTCTCCTTTCATCAGTCTTCTGCTCCTCCTTTTATTAGTCTTCTGCTTCTCCTTTCATCAGTCTTCTGCTTCTCCTTTCATTCGTCTTATCCTTTTCCTTTCATCAGGCTTCTGCTTTCATTAGTCTTCTGCTTCTCCTTTCATCAGTCTTCTCCTTTTCGTCAGTCTTCTCCTTTCATCAGTCTTCTCCTTCTCCTTTCATCAGTCTTCTGCTCCTCCTTTTATTAGTCTTCTGCTTCTCCTTTCATCAGTCTTCTGCTCCTCCTTTCATCAGTCTTCTCCTTTCATCAGTCTTCTACTTCTCCTTTCATTAGTTGTCTGCTTCTCCTTTCATCAGTCTTCCGCTTCTCCTTTCGTTAGTCTTCTGCTTCTCCTTTCGTCAGTCTTCTCCTTTCGTCAGTCTTCTCCTTTCGTCAGTCTTCTCCTTTCATCAGTCTTCTGCTCCTCCTTTTATTAGTGTTTTGCTTCTCTTTCATTAGTCTTCTGCTTCTCCTTTCATCAGTCTTCTGCTTCTGCTTTCATCAATCTTCTCCTTCTCCTTTCATCAGTTTTCTGCTCCTCCTTTTATTAGTCTTCTGCTTCTCCTTTCATCAA
Source organism: Glandirana rugosa (assembly GCA_018402905.1). Taxonomy (NCBI): domain Eukaryota; kingdom Metazoa; phylum Chordata; class Amphibia; order Anura; family Ranidae; genus Glandirana; species Glandirana rugosa. The sequence goes on along the minus strand of BLSH010481670.1, from coordinate 3,646,497 downwards.
TCTTCTGCGTCTCCTTTAATCAGTCTTCTGCTCCCCCTTTTATTAGTCTTCTGCTTCTCATTTCATCAGTCTTCTCCTTCTCCTTTCATCAGTCTTCTGCTCCTCCTTTTATTAGTCTTTTGCTTTTCCTTTCATTAGTCTTCTGCTTCCCCTTTCATCAGTCTTCTCCTCCTTTCATCCGTCTTCTCTTTCTCCTTTCATCAGTCTTCTCCTTTCATCAGTCTTCTCCTTCTCCTTTCACCAGTCTTCTCCTTCTCCTTTCATTAGTCTTCTCCTTCTCCTTTTCGTCAGTCTTCTGCTCCTCCTTTTATTAGTCTTCTGCTTCTCCTTTCATTAGTCTTCTGCTTCTCCTTTCATCAGTCTTCTCCTTTCATCAGTCTTCTTCTTTCAACAGTCTTCTTCTCCTCCTTTCATCAAACTTCTCCTTTCATCGGTCTTCTCCTTCTCCTTTCATCAGTCTATTCCTTTCATCAGTCTTCTCCTTCATCAGTCTCCTCTATTCATCACTCTCCTCCTTTCATCAGTCTTCTCCTTCTCCTTTCATCAGTTTTCTCCTTCTCCTTTCATCAGTCTTCTGCTCCTCCTTTTATTAGTTTTCTGCTTCTCCTTACATTATTCTTCTGCTTCTCCTTTCATCAGTCTTCTCCTTCTCCTTTCATCAGTCTTCTGCGCCTCCTTTTATTAGTCTTTTCCTTTCATCAGTCTTCTCCTTTCATCAGTCTTCTCCTTTCATCAGTCTTCTCCTTTCATCAGTCGTCTCCTTTCATCAATCTTCTCCTTTCATCAGTCGTCTCCTCCTTTCATCAGTCTTCTGCCCCTCCTTTTATTAGTCTTCTGCTTCTCCTTTCATCAGTCTTCTCCTTCTCCTTTCGTCAGTCTTCTGCTCCTCCTTTTATTAGTCTTCTGCTTCTCCTTTCATTAGTCTTCTGCTTCTCCTTTCATCAGTCTTCTCCTTCTCCTTTCATCAGTCTTATCCTTTTCCTTTCATCAGTCTTCTGCTTCTCCATTCACTATCCAATCACAGACTGGAGAAGGGACAAGACCTGCAAGTGTTACTTAACTGCAGCAGAGAAAAATCATGTCTCCTCCCCTGCCAGACAGGGCTGTGTTGAGTGACAGAGCTGTGTGAATTTCATGACTGGATGGACAGAAATATAAATCCATGGCAGGTAAGTCCACTCCTATATCTCTGTATCTCTCTCTATATATATCTGTATTTTCATCTGGCTGTTTGCCCGGCTGAGTTTCCTGGCCAGCATTAGCACTTCACTAATTAGTCTGACGTCTCGAATTGCTTTTTATCAGCGCAATCCTAAAAGAAGAAAGCAGCCAGAGGTGAGCAGACAATCGTCGGTGTGCGCTCAGATCCGAGTATTAGGCATTGTGCGGAGTTCTCTTTTAAAACCCGCACTCCGTCACTTCTTCAAAGGCATGAAAGCAACAAATGAAATAAAGAGATTAGACCTGAATCCAGGCGATGAGAGCCATCAGGAAAGGGGAGAGATAAAAAATCCTGAGCTTACGGCAGAAATGCCACAGGAAGAAAAGGTGTCGAAAATTAATTCCAAATTTGATGTTTTAATTTTATTCAAAACAAATATCAAAGCAACGTGGGATAATGAGAACATTTCAAGGTTATGTTGGAAGCCATATATTTACTCACTGCAATTAGCTGAATTTTAACTTGAAAACATTTGCCTCTGGCCCCATTTTGCTAAATAAACAGAAGCTGAATTACGGCTGACGGTGCAGATTTTCGACTATTACAGTAAGTATAGCCAATTAGCTATCGTTAACCTTTTCAGTGCTGTTTAATCTTTGGATGGATGGCGATTTTAAAACTGAAACAACTTCAGGGCTGAAGGAGAACTGTCTGCATTCCATCTTATCCACCAATCAGATTTGAGCTGCACTCGGCCGCTGCAGATGATTAGGAATATACACTGTATTGTCAAAAGTATTGGGACACCTGCCTTTACATGCACATGAACTTTAACCACTTAAGGACCGGAAGGGTTTACCCCCTTCATGACCAGGCCATTTTTTGCGTCGTTTTATCTGACAATCACGCAACGTTGTACCCAATCACAATTGATGTCCTTTTTTTCCCACAAACAGAGTTTTCTTTTGGTGGTATTTGATCACCTCTGCGGTTTTTATTTTTTGCACTATAAACAAAAAAAAAAACGACAATTTTGAAAAACAAAAAACAAACATTTTTTACTTTCTGCTTTAAAACATATCCAAAAAAATGTAAAAAAAACAAACGTATTCATTAGTTTCGGCCAATATGTATTCTTCTACATATTTTTGGTAAAAAATCGCAATAAGTGTATATTGATTGGTTTGCGCAAAAGTTATCGCGTCTACAAAATAGGAGATAGATTTATGGCATTTCTATTGTTATTTTTTTTTACTAGTAATGGCGGCGATTTGCGATTTTTAGTGGGACTGTGATATTGCGGTGGACAGACAGTTTTGACACTTTTTTGGGAACCAGTCGTTCCGGTGCCGACGTGCAATGATGATTCGCGGGAACAAGCCACATTGCCGCAGTGAAACAACGGCGGCTGGTCGTTAAGAGGTTAATGGCATCCCAGTCTTAGTCCGTAGGGTTCAATACTAAGTTGGCCCACCCTTTGCAGCTATAACAGCTTCAACTCTTCTGGGAAGAATGTCCACAAGGTTTAGGAGTGTCTATGGGAATGTTCGACCATTCTTCCAGAAGTACATTTGTGAAGTCAGGCACTGATGTTGGATGAGAAGGCCTGGCTCGCAGCCTCCACTTTAATTCAGCCCAAAGGTGTTCTATCGGGTTGAGGTCAGGACTCTGTGTAGCTAGGGTTGCCACCTGTCCGGGATTCACCCAGACAGTCCAGGTTTTGAATCATGTGTCTGGGTTTCAGTCCGCCTGAAACACGGACACAATATTCAGACAGGAATGTGGCTTGGAACAGGGCTTTGACAGGATGGTGAGGGGGCACTATGCACACTGCATTACTATTCTCTTTGTAGCACCCAAAGGTGTCCCAGGTTTGTTACAATCTTATAGTGTTTGTTAAAAAAACAAAAAATGTGCTCCGCTAAAGTGTTTGGATTTGGCTTGAAGAAAAAGTGCAGGGCAGTCAAGTTCCTCCACCCCAAATTCACTCATCCATGTATTTATATACCTTGCTTTGTGCACTGGTCCAAATCATTTGGTGGAGGGGGGATTATGGTGTGGGGTTGTTTTTCAGGGGTTGGGCTTGGTCCCTTAGTTCCAGTGAAGGGAACTCTTAAGGCATCAGCATACCAAGACATTTTGGACAATTTCATGCTCCCAACATTGTGGTAACAGTTTGGGGATGACCCCTTCCTGTTCCAACATGACTGCCAGTGCTCAAAGCAAGGTCCATGAAGACATGGGTGAGAGAGTTTGGGGTGGAGGAACTTGACTGGCCTGCACAGAGTCCTGACCTAAACCTGATAGAACACCTTTGGGATGAATTAGAGCGGGGACTGTGAGTCAGGTCTTCTCGTCCAACATCAGTGCCTGACCTCACAAATGTGCTTCTGGATGAATAGTCAAACATGGGCAAAGGGTGGGCCAACTCAATATTGACTCCTATGGACTAAGACTGGGATGCCATTAAAGTTCATGTATGTGTAAAGGCAAGCGTCCCAATACTTTTGACAATATAGTGTATTTATATTTTTTTAAAAATTGTATAGAAATGTACCCAGTGAAAGCACACGTATATTTGTTCTGTGCAAAAGGGGCAAAACAACAAATGTTATTAGACCATTTCATGTCCTGGTAGAATTATCTTCACTGATTTAAAACAGAAAATGTCACATTTGGCCACTAGATGGTGCAAAGCATCATAGGATATTCCTATATTACTTAGCACCATCCAGTGGCCAAAAGTGGTATTTTCCATGTTAGATTATTGAAAAATTTTCAACCAAGCTGGCCACCTACCTTTTCAAAGTGTGTCATTCCTAGGGCTTAGAGGAAGCCCTCCATTGGATTTGCAGAGGTGAAGAGCATTCTGAGCACCCTCATGCTTCATGAGAAAATGACCAGTATACTTCATGACTCCCATGCCAAGTGTGGAACTCATGGTGGTCCTATGCTCTCCTCGCTCTGCCCCTGGCCAGTTTGGGCATTCTGTACAGTTCTGGAACACCATCTAACCTGCAGGTTCTGCGTTCTCTTCCTACTTAGTTCTGCACCTCTCTTATTCCTTTCTTATCCTGTCTGTTTTCCACCTTTTCTGTCCCCACCCCTCCCTATCCCCAATTTCCCCTTGGATTTTGTGGTTCCCCTTTTTCCCAATAAAAACTATTGTACCAAACAAAATTCAACAGCACAGAAAATAACCTGTCGAAGGTGGGGCGAAACGCGTCGGAATAATGGCCTGGATGTAGCTAGACTGAGTCTGCTGTCACTTGCATGCATGTCAGGTTTGTTTGGAGTGCGGCGATCGGGACTTCCTTCCTCCTGTCTCAGCAAAGGAAATAGTCTAATAACATTTGTGTATTGGCACCGTTCCCACAGAACAAAAGTACATGTACTTTCCATGGATGAATTGCTATGCAATTTTTTTTTATATATATAATACATGTGCAATGTTGTTCATTACAAAAAGAAATTTGGTCTATTTATAAAAAAAAAAAAAAAAGTTGCATAGCAATTCGCCTAGTGAAAGTGCATGAACCTTCGTTCTGTCCGAATGGGGAAAAAAATAATGTTATTGAACAATTTCCTGTGCAGGTTGAATGTTTTTTCATTGATTTCATTGATGAATTCATTCATTGATTTAAAATGGATAATACAGCATTTGTCCACTAGCTGGCTTTTGAATTTCCTAGGTTACTTAGCACCATCTAGTGGCCAAATGTGGTATTTTCCCTTTTAGAGTCTTGAAAAACATTTACCCAGTACAGGAAATAGCCTAATAACATTTGTTTATTGGCACTGTTCACACAGAACTAATCTACTTTCAGTGGACAAACTTTCTCTCACAGAGATCACAGTACTCCCCCTGACAAGGCCTTAATCTGCTTTTCACTCCATAAGGACAACGCCATCTTTGTTTAGACATCATCCAGGGTCACCATCTACTTCCTGTACTGAGATGCCTATTTGGCGATCATGTAAATGCTGGTGCCTGTGCAACTTAGGGCAGTGTTCACATGAAAATGTAAACAGGAGAGGGCGCCAACGTCTAAGTGCAGATTGTTTATTAAAACCAAAGTAAAAAGGGTTAAAATGCACTCACTGCATAGGGAGGGTTAAATGGCATGTCACAGAACCGGTGATGGGACCATTTGTGAAACTGTCAAAATCACAGAGGTCGGCAGAGATGCAGCTGGGGATAGCAGGTGGCTGGAGCACAGATCGAGAAGTGGTTTGCTGTAGGGCTTTTGGGATTCTCTGGCTGGTGGCGCTGGGTCCAAATCTACTTTGGTGGAAGTTAACAAAGTCCAGCTGTGTCGTTGCTATGTAGGGCAGGGAGCATGGCTACGCGTTTCAGGGCTGGGAACATCCACTTTGTCAAGCCAAAGAAAATGCTGTGTTCACAAATGTCTGACATAGATCAGCCCCTGCTGCAACCTCTCACCTTGAGACTCGCTGCATAGTTACAATATACAATTTAATCACTGGGGGTGGAGAGGAGACTGAGGAAATGCCCCCCCCCTCCATACCTGCAGCAGACTGGTGACATCATCTCAGCCTAGGCAAAGTCACTGAGTGGCTTTTTAATGATAGAAAGGGGATTTTCTTTTGTTTAAGGTCCGGTTCACACCACATGCAGTCCAGTGCGTTTTTTTTTCTGCATGAAAGACATATGGATAGTGGGTTATATGATTTCCAGTGACGTAGTGCGCACCAGTGCAGTCAGTACCAGAAAAAAAAAAGTAGAAAACGCTGCATTTTTTCTGCACTGAACTGTACTGGAACATGGTAAGGCTTGGTTAACACCTATGCATGTGTGCCCGCCACGTTTGCGCAGACATAGCAGCCCATTAATTCGAATGTGCTGCCGTGCCTGCGATTTCTAGAGAAAAGATGCATGCACCGTTTTCCAAATGCAGCCATGCGATTTTGACCATGCGATTTCCCTATGATTTCTGCCCCTGCAAAACGCACACCTTTTTTTACATGCGCTTGGGTGTAATTCAGAATGTGAACCGAGCCTAGAAAGCATCAAAAACGCACCATAAACGCACTGAAAAAAACACATTTCCAGTTCACACCACCTGTATGCGCATTTTTGACGCATTTTTTGATGCGTTCCAATGCATTTTTCCCACTCTTTTTTCTTCACCTTAAAGCAGAACTGGCAAAAAATCCCCTATTAGTACACCACCCTACACAAAACACTAAACAGTTATTACATTTGTGAAATTCCTTACCATTGAAGAGAAAAGTCTAATTGAATTTTAGGAAGTCAGCTCTCTAATTCAAAAAATGCATAATATATTCTGTCAGGCAGAGGAGGGCTGGGCTGGGGGCAGGGTGGCAATTGCCCCCCAGGCCACCCTAACTTACATTCAAAATGGCCAATGGCTGCTGCCCTCTCTCAGTAGGGGCCAGGGGCACAGCCACCAACTAACTGCAGGCAAAGGGGGGCGCCCGGGGCTGGCCCTACCATGGATCCAGCAGGGACCATTGGGCTGCCGCTGGATTACACATAGCGGGGATCTCCCACTTACAAAGTCCTACCTTCTGGACCAACTTCTATAATAGACAGCACACTGGTGATTTCTATCATAGGAGCCGGTCCCGGGCCCGAACTTCATATGACAGCGGCCATGCCATGTAATCGGGAAATCGCCGCTCTGTGTAATCACATTGTATCATATTTGTCTTGCTTTATAACCTCAATATTCGTTCTAAAACCAGGTGGGCATGGATGGTGAGCTGATTTGGTGGTTCAATGGGCCACTTGACTGGACTTGCCCCCCAGGCCTAAGGCTGCCAGCCCTCCCCTGCTGCCAGGGAGGAGCTGTTAGAACAGTGACTTCATCATATTCTCTTCTCTGTCTCTACACCATAATCAAACTACATTTCCCATGAATCTTTGGGATCGGAGTGAATGTGGGAGGTACACTAGGCCTGTACATGTAAATAAGAACTTGCCCACTTCAGCATAAATCACGCCCCTCATTCTGCAGCCAGCCAGACATGCTACTCAGTAACACACAGCAGGGCAGGATAGGTTATAGCCTTATAAATGCAAAGCATGTTTGTCCCCCCCCCCGGCCACCACAGGAGATAAACAAATTGTCTTTAAATGCTTTAGGTAATCATTACTGATCTGTAGACACATCCCATGATTATATATTATACACCCTGTACTCTGCTGTAATTCAGTATTAGAAATAGCAGCCTCATCAGTGCCGCCTCAGTGCAGTTTATCAGTGCCCATAAGTGCAGTCTCATCTGTGCCCACCAGTGCAGCTTATCAGTGCCCATAAGTGCTGTTTCACAAGTGCCCATCAGTGCAGCTTATCAATGCCCACCGGTGCAGCTTATCAGTGCCCATCAATTCGGTCTCATCTATGCCCACCAGTGCGGTCTCAACAGTGCCCACCAGTGTGGTCTCATCCATGAGGTCTCATCTATGCCCATCAGTGCTGTCTCATCAGTGCCCACCAGTGCAGCTTATCAGTGCCAATTAGTGCGCTCTCACCAATGCCCACCAGTGCAGCTTATCAGTGTCCATCAGTGCGTTCTCACCAGTGCCCAAAGTGCAGCTTATCAGTGCCCATCAGTGTGGTCTCACCAGTGCAGCTTATCAGTGCCCACTGCCCTTCAGTGTGGTGTCACCAGTGCCTACCAGTGCAGCTAATCAGTGCCCATCATTGCAGTCTCACCAGTGCAGCTTATCAGTGCTAATTAGTGCGGTCTCATCAGTGCCCATCCGTGTGGTCTCACCAGTGCCCACCAGTATAGCTTATCAGTGCCCATTAGTGTGGTCTCCCCAATGTCCACCAGTGCAGCTTATCAGTGCCCATCAGTGCAGTGTCAACAGTGTCCTCCAGTGCAGCTTATCAGTACCCATCAGTGTGGTCTCACCAGTGCAGCTTATCAGTGCCCATCAGTGCGGTCTTATCTATTCTCACCAGTGCCCACCAGTGCGGTCTCATCAGTGAGGTCTCATCTATGCCCATCAGTGCTGTTTCACCAGTGCCCACCAGTGCATCTTATCAGTGCCCATTAGTGTGCTCTCACCAGTGCCCACCAGTGCAGCTTATCAGTGCCCATCAGTGCGGTCTCATCAGTGCAGCTTATCAGTGCCCATCAGTGCTGTCTCACTAGTGCCCACCAGTGTAGCTTATCAGTGCCCATTAGTGTGGTCTCACAAATGCCCATCAGTGCAGCTTATCAGTGCCCATCAGTGCGGTGTTACCAGTGCCCACCAGTGCAGCTTATCAGTGCCCATCAGTACGGTCTCACCAGTGCCCACCAGTACAGCTTATCAGTGCCCATTAGTGTGGTTTCACGAGTGCGCCAGTGCCCACCAGTGCAGCTTATCAGTGCTGCCTATCAGTGCCGCATATCAGTGCAGCCTCATCAGTGCCTCCTCATTAGTGCCCAGTGCGCTAATTATCAGTGCAGATGTCCCATTTCACGCTAGCTGGTTACTGACACTCTCCTCGCGCTGTGACAGCCATCATTTGACTATATGGTGGCCAGGAACTGGTTGAGAAAACTCTCATTGACTAACATGGGATTTCACATGTCATGCAATTTGGGATCTCACAAGTTCAGCACAGATCCCAAGTCTCAGCAGTGTGAACTGAGCCTTAAAGGGGTTGTAAAGTCTTGTTTTTTTTTAAATAACAAACATGTCACTTACCTCCTCTGTGCAAGGGTTTTGCACAGAGTGGCCCCGATCCTACTCTTCTGGGGTCCCCCAGCAGCACTCGTGGCTCCTCCCCGCATCAAGTGCCCCAACAGAGAAGCGCTCTCCCTCGGGGCACTCATGCGGGTGCGCTCCCGTGTCCTGCTGCTGCATCCATTGACACATACAGCAGGACTCGGCCCCGGTCATTTGGTTTTGATTGACAGCAGCGGGAGCCAATGGCTGCACTGCTATCAATCTATCCAATCAGGACCCGAGACACCGTCTGGAGCTGGTGTGCTTGTCCCTGTTGCTGGAAGGACCAGGTTCAGGTAAGTATTAGGGGGGCTGCTGCATCACTGGAGGTTTTTCGCCTTAATGCATAGAATGCATTAAGGTGAAAAACCTTGAGGGCTTACAGGGCCGGCACTACCATGGGTCCCAGTGGGTCCATTGAACCCAGGCAGCACTTTGAGAGGGGCAGCAAATTGACCCACGGCCACCTCTCCTTCTCTTCTATTTACCCAGCAAGTTGACAACCAAGATTTTTTCTTCCAGCAGTTTTGTGTGTCATGATTACAATTGCCCCCCCCGGGCTGCTTCGCCTACTCCGATAGTACTACCCAAGTCCATCCCTATACTGCCCTAGCCTGTTTATATACTACCCTAGCCTGCCCCTATACTACCCTAGCCTGTCTATATACTACTCTAGCCTGCCCCTATACTACCCTAGCCTGTCTATATACTCCTCTAGCCTGTCTATATACTACCCTAGCCTGTCTATATTCTTCCCTAGCCTGTCTATATACTACCCTAGCCTGCCCCTATACTACCCTAGCCTGTCTATAAACTACCCTAGCCTGCCCATATACGACCCTAGCCTGTCCATATACTACCCTAGCCTGCCCATATACGACCATAGCCTGTCCATATACTACCCTAGCCTGTCAATATACTACCCTAAACTGTCTATATACTACCCTAGCCTGTCCATATACTACCCTAGCCTGTCCATATACTACCCTAGCCTGTCCATATACTACCCTAAACTGTCTATATACTATCCTAGCCTGTCCATGTACTATCCTAGCCTGTCCATATACTACCCTTGGAATTGAACATATTTCATGGTATTTCATATAATTCTGCATATATACAAGGTGCTGTTGTATATAAATCTGACTTCCTGATAAATTTAATTTCAGTTTTAATTATTATGATATAAAATAATGGATGTGGAGGCCTTTTGGTGGGCGTGATTTTTTTTTTGGGGGGGGCAGCATTTCATTTTTGGACCCGGGCAGCACAATGTCTTGGGTCAGCCCTGAGGGTTTACAACCCCCTTAAGGTGAAAGTGGGGAAAAAATGCACTGGAAGACATCAAAGACGCACGTGCAAACGCATCCAGAACGCACCTAGACTGCATTTCTATGATGTGAACTGGCCTCCAATAATTTACCAATCCAGGTAGCCAGGCGGCCAACATGTTCAGATAAAGGCCAGCAATGGAAGCCTAAATATTTTACAATGTTTCTTTCAATGGGCAGAAACATAACTCATTTCAGGTTTTTGATTGGCCGCTTCAGCTTGCGTGTCTGCTTCGTTTTGACAGGCCCTGCCGCACGCCGGGTAGGGAAAGTGCTGATTAAAATCTCATTGTTTACAAGACAACTTTCTGCGGTTTCCACATTAGAACTCGCAAGTCCATTAAAAAAATTACATTTCTAATCATTTCTGTCACCTCTAATGAAACATTTAAAAGAAAAATAATCCCAACTATAATTTGCTCCGGCATCAAAGAGCACTTTGTAAGGTTTGGCGATGTACTTAGGAGAATAGCTGAGCTTTGACAGACGTTGTTCTGCAGGAGTTTACACCGTTCTCCAAAACCGCGGGGCCCAGCCGCGTCCTTTCCATTAGTGGCGGCTGCGCTAATTCTGGAAAATGGGATTTTTTGAAGTGAGACGTTGTAGGCGCGGCTCTATCACCGCAGGCGGCCCGTCCAGACCCGATCGCCAAAAATCTCATATCATCTCTAACATGTGAGAGTAAAGCTAAAGCCAAAACTGATTTTTTTATCATATTGAATGGAATTAAGTCGGCCATACACTAGGTACATGCTCAACCTGTGGCCCTCCAGCTGTTGTGGAACTACAAGTCCCATGAAGCATTGCAAGGCTGACAGTTACAAGCATGACTCCCAAAGACAGAAACATGATGGGACTTGTAGTTCCGCAACAGCTGGAGGACCACAATTTCACTAGAATGCTTGTGCAAACCTTCATAGGAAAATTCTAAGAGTACATTAGATGACATCACAAATGTCATTCCAAATCACTTAACCACTTCAGCTCCGGAAGGTTTTACCCCCTTAATGACCAGGCCATTTATTGCTATTCAGCACTGCGCTAGTTTAACTGGCAATTGAGCCGCACCCAAACAAAATTTATGTCATTTGTTTCACACAAATAGAGCTTCCTTTTGGTGGTATTTGATTACCACTGGACTTTTTATTTTTTATGAAACTAACAAAAAAAGACCAACAATTTTGGAAAAAAAAAAAAGAATTACTTTCTGCTATAAAACATATCCAATAAAAAATATTAAAAAAATAAATAAAATATAATGTCTTTATTATATGTTGGCCAAAATGTATTGTGTGATTGGATATATAAGAGATATATATTGGATTATTTATTTATTTATTCTTTTATACTAGCAATGGCGGCAATCGGTAACTTATAATGGGGCTGCGATAGTGCAGCGGACAATTTCACAATAACTGACACTGAGTTGGAACTGACTAACTGCCACTGACATCACCAGTGACACTAATACAGTGATAATACTATACACTGTTACTGTACTAATCACACTGGCTGGGAAGGGGCTAACACCAGGGGCATGGGTGCTCAACCTGTGGGCCTCCAGCTGTTGTGGCATTGCAAAGCTGATGACTCCAAAAGGCAGAAGCATGATGGGAATTGTAGTTTGGCAACAGCTGGAGGGCAACAGCTTGAATACGCATGATCTAGGGCCATCAAGGGGTTAAATGTGTGCCTAGCAATGTGTAATGTGTGTATTATGTGCTGCTTTTACTAAAGATCTCTTTAGCTTTGCAGGGATAAGAGACAGAGAGGTACTTCTCTCTGTGCAGAGCCCTGTGTTGATTGTCAACACAGGGCTCTGGGCTATGATTGGACACAGCCGATCAGCAGGTCCCGGCCATGAATCATTGACTGAGTCCTACTGACAGACTCCCGCTGTGTACAATCACAGCGGCTGTGTGTGCCCTAGACCTGGCAACAGGCAGGGAGATACCAGTATGTCACTATGCCTGTAAGGGCCGCCCGTCCACAAGTGGTTAAAGAGTAACTCCACTTTTGTTGAGAAAAAAACATTCCCCACTGTGTGATCTATATACTTTGCAGGGATTTTAATACACTTTATTGCAGATTTCTACCTTTTGTTATTCTGAAGGAATAGCTGTTTGTTTGTCTGTGTCCAAGAAAATCTGTATGGGAGTGATTTTATAATTATCAATCAGCCGCTGCACTTGCAGGGCTCTAATGAGGAAAGTGGTCTGCATGCCTTTAGACGTGATTTCTCTTTAGGAGTATCTCACCAAAAATTACATTGTTGTTGCAGGGGATGCCCAAAATCTGACTTGTATCCTAGTACAGACTGGGAAAATCAGTGAGCCAACCACACAAGCAGGAAATTACATTTCTGGGGGAGCGTTCTGTACTCCATCTGTATACAGAACACCTCCAGGTGGCCATGTTGCATATTACAGAAAATTACAGAGCTGCAGATTAAAAAGGAAAGGTCATTGCTAATAACATTCACTTACCATATGATTTGTGCAGCAATGGTATACACCAGGGATATGCAGTTAGCGGACCTCCAGCTGTTGCAAAACTACAAGTCCCATCATGCCTCTGCCTCTGGGTGTCATGCTTGTGGCTATCAGAGTCTTGCTATGCCTCATGGGATTTGTAGTTCTGCAACATCTGGAGGTCCGCTTATTGCATATCCCTGGTATACACTATATTATTATTATTATTATTTATTTTTTTTCCCACAAAAGTGAAATTACCCTTAAAAAAGATGCTTTTAACCATTTTATGACTGCATAAAACATATGTGTGGTTGCAAAAGGGTGGACTTTAACACCCACATGCCGCACATATGCAGCCAAAGGCAGCTCTAGGGCTAGACTAACGAACAGTAGCCTGTAGGACTGACTTCTGATCATGTGATCACTATGATGTCATTGATCCTTCCTGCCCGCTCCCTGGGCGTTCAGAACTGTTTAAAGCAGGGATATGCAATTAGCGGACCCCCAGCTGTTGCAAAACTACAAGTCCCATCATACCTCTGCCTCTGGGTGTTATGCTTGTGGCTGTCAGAGTCTTGCTATGCCTCATGGGATTTGTAGTTTTGCAACATCTGGAGGTCCGCTAATTGCATATCCTTGGTTTAAAGGGACACTGGAATGGATAGGAGGGGGTTAAAGTGGTTTTAAAGGCAGAATACTTTTTACCTGAATGCATTCTATGCATTCAGGTAAAAAAACTTCTGGGTGCAGCTCCCCCCTAATACTTACCTGAGCCCAATCTTGATCCAGCGATGTGCAGCTCCCCTGAGTCTTTCTCTCCTCATTGGCTCACACAGTAATGGGTGCCTCATTGGCTCACACAGCAACGGGTGCCTGCTGCTGTCAATCACAGCCAGTAAGCCAATGAGGACAGAGGGGGGCGGGGCCGAGCGGCACTCTGTGTGTGAATGGACAATGCGCATTCACAGGAGCGTGGCGTGGGAGCGAGCCTGCTCCAGTGCCCCCATAGCAAGAGGCTTGCTATTAAGGGGAATTCGGCAGGAGGGGAGGAGCCAGGAGCAGGGGAATCCAAAAGGAAGATTGGGGGAAATAAAACATATTAAAAAAAAAAATTGACAATGTTTAGAATCACTTTAACCTGAATCAGATTTCCCCTTGTAAAAACCACATGCGCTAATAGAAATTCATTACCCCAAGAAAAATGCTCCTTATTTTTTTTTTGCCATCTGTGTCCCCTTGGGAGTGATTTCCCTTCACTTCCTGTCCCATAGCCACAACAGGAAGTGAGAGGAAATCCCTTCAAAGTGAGGGAATCCCCGGTTGTCGCCAGGACTAGTGTCCCCTTTGGAAGATTTCCCCCCTATTCCTGTTTTGGTGACAACCCAAAATGTGGGATTATCTTTTACTTTCGGTCTTGGTGATGATGGCAAACAGAACAAATAGGGTGAATTTTCCTAAAGGGGACACAGACAGCAATACAAACCCGTCGGGTGTTCTAATCCCTCTCTTATCTATTTAAAAAAAAATGCATTTAGTCATACTTACCTTGGTGCAGCTTGGATCATTGTAAGTATACATAATCACTGGGACACTGGGGACACTGGGGAGCAGGATAATCACTGTAGTAGTCATTGCTACTACAATGATCCCACGCCGAGTGGCTTCCCTTCTGCATAGTGACCATAAGAGGGCACTCACTTGCCTTTTTTTTCCAATGTATACAAGGTGTTCTCTGATTGGACAAGGTGGAGATTGTGACATCAACCCCCCCACCACCTCATCCAATCACAGAATGCCTTGTATTCATTTTAAAAATTACAGGGCGTACTGTGAACAATGGTGACCCCCTGTGGTCAATATTGCTCAGCACAGGACCCAGAAGATCACATTGATCACTGTAGTAACACTGACTACTACAGTGATTCTCCGCTTAGTATGGAATAAGTATACTTACATTGGACAGATGTAACCAGGGGCGTATCATGAAATTAGTGAGCCCACACTGCACCGATCATCCTTGGCTGTCAACCAGGTAGAGATCATCCATGGGTGCAGTGTGGGTCAGAGCACAGTAGGCCCCCCCACCCCTCAGGGCCCATGTTCAGTGAACACCCTGCACCCATGGATGATACACCACTGGATGTAACTATGCAATAGAATCCATACCTGGAATTCAGCTTTAAAATGGAGGTCCTTCATCAGGAAATCTGTTTCTTTGTCCTCCATTAGCTAACCTAAGGTTCACTTTGATTTTACCAGAAAACCGAACATCCAAGTTCAGCCATGCCTATTTTTTATCAGTTTTAGATTGGGAAGGCTTCTGACCTCTCTATAGCTCTGTATCCCAACTGGGGAGATGCACCCCTTATTTTTTTGGCCCTCCCCATGACTAGAAGAGGTAAACCTCTGTTAAAGGGACAGTCACTCAAATCTGATATTTTGGTTTTTGGTAGATGACGTCACAGAGTCAAACTTTCTTATCCCCAAAGGACTGCATTGGCAAGAAAAGTTCTGGCAGAAGTTGGACTTTAACAGCACAACTCCAGTAACAAAAAAATGTCCAGGAAAGTTAAAATGAAGAAAAAAAATCAGTTTTGACAGCTAAATAGTCGTTTTCAAACCAGTGCTAATGTGTTTCTTCACCGCTAGATGGCGCTCCTTCCTGGGCTGAGTGACAGCCAGCACCATTACACACCCTACCTGTCAGTTCAGGCTGTCATGGACACACCCCAATGTGGGCGTGTCATCATCACACCAGCCTAACCTCCTACAGTCGGTTCACACAGGGGGCGATCCGCCTTGCGGGGCGACTTTGCTAGGCGATTTGAAAGCAACTTCAGTGCGACTTTGGGCAACTTATAGCGCGATTTCAGGCGCCTTTCAACGCGACTTCATGCCAGGCGACTTTGCTGTGGCCAATCAGAGAAGGGAGGGAGGGGGTTTCCCTAAAATAAATTCTATTCTATTTTCACTGTGAAGTTGCTTCTGTTTAGATGGGGGATCCGACTTGGAGGCGACTTCCATTGATTTCTATGGGCACAAGTCGGATAGAAGTCGCCTCCAAGTAGTACAAGAACCTTTTTTGAAGTCGGAGCGACTTCAGCAGTGTACATTTAGACCACTCACATTCACTTTTATGGGATTTCTCTTGGTAAGAGACTTGGGGCGACTTAGAGCGACACATCTAAATATATCTATCAATCAGAATCAATACATCAATTATTCATCTGTCTACATGTTTATCTATTCATCTATCTATCTATATCAACCAATCTATCGATTATTATCTATCTATCTATCTATCTATCTATCTATCTATCTATCTATCTATTTGTTTCTATCTAAATATATCTATATATCTGAATCAATCTATCTATTATTAATGTATCTATCTCCATTTATTCCTATTACTATCTATTGATCTACCTATATATCAAAATCTATCTATCTCTATATATTTGTTTGTATCTAAATATAAATATATATGTATTGATCTATGTACAGTATATCTATCTATTTATCCGTCTACCTCTGTCTATTTGTTTGTATCTATTTCTTATTTCTCTAGCAATCTATTGATCTATCTATATCTAACAATCAATGTATCTATCTATCTATTTTTTTCTATCTAAATATATCTATATATCTAATGTTGGCCATACACGGTTAGAAAATCATTAAAAACATTCGGAATTTAAGAAATCTGCCAAACCTGCTTGCGATAACGCCATCATTGTATCAATAGATGTTGGCCAATTATCTACATATTATCGATTGATAACAATGCAATCAGTCGATTTTTGTCGATCGATTACACAATCTGGGGTCGAAATTTGCCCACTAACGTTTCGAAAAGTTGAATGATCGAGCATATCGAACGCTTTTTCTAATGATTCTCTATCCATGTTTGGCCAGCATAACAATCCATCTATAATCTATCTATCTGTCTATCTATCTATCTATCTATCTATAATCTATCTATCTATCTATCTATCTATCTATCTATCTATCTATCTATCTATCTAAATATCCAAATCTGTCTACAGGTATATCCTAATATCCATCTCTATCTATCTCTATATATTTGTTTGTATCTATTTCTCTAGCAATATATCTATTGATCTATCTATATCTAACAATCAATGTATCTATCTATCTCTATGTATTGTTATGTTTATCCATTAGATTGTAAGCTCTTATGATCAGGGCCGTCCTGTATTGTACTGTCTCCCTTTCTTTTGTAAAATTCCATCACTCCATCTATCTATCTATCTATCTATCTATCTATCTATCTATCTATGTATCTATCTATCTATCTGTCACCTATCTATCTTTCTATCTATCTATCTATCTCTCTCTCTCTCTCTCTCTCTCTCTCTCTCTCTCTATCTATCTATCTATCTATCTATCTATCTATCTATCTATCTCTCTCTCTCTCTCTCTCTATCTCTCTCTCTCTCTCTCTCTCTCTCTCTCTCTCTCTCTCTCTCTCTCTCTCTCTCTCTCTCTCTCTCTCTCTCTCTCTATCTATGTATCTATCTCTCTATCTATGTATCTATGTATCTCTCTATCTATGTATCTCTGTGTGTGTTGATCCACCCAGTGTCCATCCTAATGCCCAGATTCCCAGGGCAGGCTGCGTTGGTCACAGAAGGGGTGACCTCTCTCTCCAGCTGTACAAAGAAGTGTTGGAAATGGGAGACAGAGATCTGAGCTAGCAGTCCTCCTCGGTGGTGCATTTCTATCAGACGGCTAACAAGTGCACACAGGCAGGTTAAGCAGCGTTGGGTCTGTGACTCTCACAATTCTCCTTTGTTACCTCTGGATTCCCAAGGAAGTCCCTACAGATCCCCAAAGAAAGTAATCTCTGTAATCTGTTCCGTCGAACTTCTTGTGTTTACTTTCTAAATTGTTGTATTGATAATACCTTCCCCTTTCTAGTTTGAAAGTTGAGGTTTACAATTAGTCCCGATAGTTACCATCTAATGTCTCTAATGAAAGAAACCCCTAGACATCCCTGAAGGAACCCTTAGGTCTCCATTGTTTCCTCTTAACACTCTCAGTGTCTGGGTTGCGA
>BLSH010481670.1:3604283-3621783 GCA_018402905.1 Glandirana rugosa | reverse complement strand
GTCAGAGAGCCTGTGTAGTGTTGTATTGTGCATCCCAGGTTTATCAGGGAGCCTGTGTAGTGTTGTCTTGTGCATTCCAGGGTTATTAGGGAGCCTGTGTAGTGTTGTCTTGTGCATCCCAGGGTTATGAATGAGCATGTGTAGTGTTGTGCATCCCAGGGTTATTAGGGAGCCTGTGTAGTGTTGTCTTGTGCATCCCAGAGTTATTAGGGAGCCTGTGTAGTGTTTTCCTGTGCATCCCAGGGTTATTAATGAGCACGTGTAGTGTTGTGCATTCCAGGGTTATTAGGGAGCCTGTGTAGTGTTGTTTTGTGCTTCCTGGGGTTATGCAGTAGTCTATGCAATGTTGTATTGTGCACTTCTGAATTACTGGGGAACCACTATGTGTATGCAAAGCTTGTAGCCTCCACCACTTATAGGCTTATGGCATTGAGGCAGTACAAAGCGCAATGATGGGGTATGAGATGTGTATATACCAACCAATCAGATATCACCAGTAATGATTAGAGAGCAGACTGTAAAGGTGAGTGCCGTGGGTTACATTACCTCATCTCTTGCCAATTGCCTTGTTAAAGGCAGTATGTGCATTTGTGTCTCTGCGAATGGAAAGGCTGGCTAAGAATGAGCACATTTGCAAATTTGCAGGTCTGACCTATTGTTGGCAATAATGATTCTGTTCTATCATGACGCGGTACCACCTCCTTATTTTATGATCCTGCAGAACATGTGGCTGGTAGCAACACCAGAATGCAGACATTGTCAGTGCCAAGGAGTGAGATTATGTTTTTTTTTTCCCCCCCTAAGTATTGTTTTGCTGCACAAATACTCTTTTGTCTTTGGCAGTGATTCAGTAAAGAAAAGTTGTCAGCCGGTTGGCTTAGTGAAGGTGCCAGGCTGTTTTAGCACTGATAATCTGTTATAAAGAAAGACCCATGTTCTCTCTGTAAAAGAGGTTTTTAGGAGGATCTGGTTAAAACCTGATGACTAATGGTATTCTACGTAAAGCTGCCTTGCAGCACTGGAGTCCTGGCTTCAGAGTGCTTATATTGTATGTTCTGGTGGCTTTGCCAGTTCGGATGTACTAGTTTCCTCTTGCAAAACCAAAATCAAACGTTAACTGGCCTCTACTGAAGAGACGAGGCAGTTGTCATCATAGTTTTGTGGTATAGTAGATTGTGTGCTTCACTGGCGCTGGGGCACATGTGACTGGTAATGGTCCCTTTTTATAGAATATTTTGGGGTGTGTGTGTGTGTGTGTATATATATATATTAAAAAATAAATGAATAAACAGGAAGTAAGTGGTGATAATATGTATTACCCACAATCCTGATTATCCTGTCCGCTCTTCAATGATGGTAATAATTACAATAGTAGTAATAATGATGATATTAATAAAATTATTATTGTTATTACAATAATAAGTATAGAAATTGCAATACTAAACTAATAATAATAATCATTACAATTTCATTATTATTATTATTATTTATTTATTTATTTTTTTGCAGATTTTCTATTTTTATTATTGTAGTAGTAGTAGTAGTAATAAAAATATTAATAACAATTTTGTTTATTTATACATTTATTTTTTCTATAATACTTTTTCTTATTATATTATTAAAGAATATAGAAAGCATTGATATAGAAAAACATAAAATATAGAATATAATAACCATAATTCTGATAAATATAAAAAACAATAATAATTATTTAATAACTCATCTTATGTAGGTATATGCATCAACCTTTTGTGTATTGTTATAATATATTTCAGCATTTGTAATAGGTGAACGGAGTCACTGCAGAAGTAGGAAGGCCACCTCTCCACTCAAGTTCCTAGTCCCCCATCCCCCACCCTACACTCTCCCCTGTCAAGACCTTTCCACATGTCCACAGCAAATGGTTCCAGATACCCCGGGCTTAAACAGTCGCAGCTGCTGGCCCTGCAGGAAGGACTTTTTTTTTAATGCCCTTTAACCCCAAGCTGCCAAGAAGGGGGTGGGGGGGTGTGCTGTTATAGGGCTGTGAATAAAGGGGGGCTGCGCTAGCTTTTGATGGTTCAAATGATGTTAAGCTCGCTGTGACTTTATCGCTGTCTGCAATACATTTTTAGAATTTACAAATATATGTGGATATATATGAATTGTCAACCGTGTCTAATTGGCTGGTGGGAGACTACAAATTCCAGCACACCCCGCCACCATTGCAAGCTCCAATGGGGCAGCCATATTTGCCAACTGGTCTCAAAATGCATTTTTTTTCGACTGCCTCGTTGTCAGAACTGTAATTCAAATCTTTCTTCTCCATTCGTTTTCCATAGCTGTTTGGAGACTGTTCTTTTTTTAGGTGCAGTAATATTCTTTCTATTAAAGTGCATCTGAACCCAAAAATGTAATATTGCAGCTTGTCAATCCTTAGATGGGTTGGATGTGTTGAGTTTCATTTTCTTCCTTTATTTTCACCTGGTGATCCTTCCAGCAACACACTTCCTGTACCGAGTGACCACGCTCACTCCCTGTGCTGTACAGAGCAGCAGAGTTGTCACTCTCTAGTACAGGGAGGGTGTTAGAACTGACTGAAAAATTGAGCTTACAATCTAAGGTCCCTGTCTCACCTACGAGGGCCAATTAACCTACCAACATGTCTCTGGAGTGTGGGAGGAAACTGGAGTACTCAGGGTAAACCCATGCAACCACAGGGAGAACATGCAAACTCCATGCAGATAGGGTCCTGACTGGGATTTGAACTGGGAACCTCAGTGCTGCAAGGCAAGACTGCTGACTTCTGGACATTGTGTTCTCAGCTTCGCTGTCCTCCTTTCCTTGGGCCGGTCTGCGCTCCTCCTGGTTGGCCCTCTGTCCCTGGGACAGTCTGTTCTCTTCCTGGCTGGCCTCCTGTTCCTGGATGGTCTATGCTTTGCTTACATAGCGCCCTGCCTCATCAGCCCCCCTGTCCCCGGGTTGGTCTGCGCCCTGCCTCGTCTGCCCCCTGCTCCCGGGTTAGTCTGCGCCCTGCCTCATCGCCCCGGCACGGTCTGTGCCCTGCCTCGTTAGCCCCCCCTGCCCCTAGGTTGGTCCGCATCCTGCCTCGTCGCCCCCCCCCCCCGCCTCCGTGACAGTCTGCGCCTTGCTTCGTCGCCCCCCCCCCGCCTCCAGGACGGTCTCCGTCCTGCCTCGTTGCCTTGCTTCGTGGCGCTCCCGGGGCGGTCTGCGCCCCTGCCTCGTCACCCTCCCTCAGGATGGTCTAAGCTCATGCCCCGTTGGGCCCCCCGTCCCCGAGATGGTCTACGCCCATGCGCCGTTGGGGCCCCCGTCCCCGGGATGGTCTGCGCCCATGCCCTGTTGGACCCTCCGTCCCCGGGATGGTCTGCGCCCATGCCCCGTTGGGGCCCCCCCCCAGTCCCTGGGATGGTCTGTGCCCATGCCTCGTTGGCCCCTCCGTCCCCAGGATGGTCTGCGCCCATGCCTTGTTGGCCCCCGTCCCCTGGATGGCCTGCGCCCATGTCTCGCCCCCCCCCCCCCCCCAGGCCTCAAGTTGGTCTGTGCCCCTGCATCGTCGGCCCCCTGTCCTCCAGGATTGTCTGCACCCCTGCCTCTTTGGACCCCTGTCCCCGGGACAGTCTGTCTGGCCGGCCACTGTGGGCTCATTTAGCTTCTGTTTGTGTTCAGCTTGTATTTTCCGTTCAGGAAACATAGAAGTGAGTCGATTCCTTGTCCAGAGCGGCTCAGGAGTAGAGTAACCTTTACTACAATCATTTCCTGCTGTCGGCCTTTAGTGATGCCTACTTCATCCTGACTCACACTGGCCAGATGTGACGGCTCATGATTACCGCCCTCGCTACAACAGTATCAGTTACCTTCCGAAAATTAAAGTTGGCTAATTTTGTTTATTTTAATGCCAGTTCATCTTAAACCTGAAGAGCCATAAATCTGTATGTTCCTTCTGAAAACGAAGCAAAAAAAAAAAAAAATTGGGTTTAAAGGAGAACTCTGCTTTGATTCGGGAAACAGAGTATTGATTTATAATGAAGCATTGTTACATTCAATGAAATATTTTAATTATTAAGACAAATTTCAGCTTTAAATTAAAACATCATTGAAGTATGGAGCCTGCCATTGCTTTTCTCTCATTCTGAAAATACCAGTTGCCTGGCTGTCTTCCAGACTATCTGTCCTTGCCCTAGACTATGTTTGCTTTGGTGACTGAAAATATTCAAGTTACTTGATCGGCTTGCCAGCCAGACAACTAGCATTTTGAAGGAGGTCAGCTTTGGTACTCTATGTATTCATTTTTGTACAGGTCATCATTAGGGTCGGCGCGACTTCGCTAGGCAATTTCAGCGCGACTTCAAGGACCTCAGGCGACTTTACAACACGACTTTTGCCAGACGACTTTGCCTTGACCAATCAGAGAAGGGAGGGAGGGGGCTGCCTAAAAATAAATTCTATTCTTTTAACTGTAAAGTCGCTTCCATGTAGATGGGGATCCGACTTGGAGGCGACTTCTATCGAATCCTATGGGCACAAGTCGGATAGAAGTCGCCTAGAAGTAGTACAGGAACCTTTTCAGAAGTCGCCTTGAAGTCGGAGCGACTTCAGTCGTGTATATTAAGACAGCTCCAATTCATTTCAATGGGATTTCAAATGTCAAGCGACTCAAGTCGGATCGCAAGTCGCCCCTGTGTGAATGGGCACTAAAGCAAAATTGAAAAAGTTGACCAACCCTTTCCGATCAGGATCACCCCCGTCGATCATAAAGGGATTGGCCAATATAAATTGATTTGGTAAATTGAAGGTTCCCGTAGCCTGTTGCGCATTATACTGGTCGTTTAAGCCGGTCATGTGACTCGCCTGTCGTCAGTAAGTCATAGTCAAGATTAAAGGGAGTTTTTCACGGGACGTTGATCCAGGGGGGGATTTACTCCAAGGCTCTCAGCATGGTTGTAGAGCCAGTTGGGCGGCCAGGCGATGGCGAGCTCTATTGTTTTGGATTTGGTTGACCTGGTAGACTTGTTTGGGTAGATTTTGAATAGGGCCTCTTGTGTCCCCTGAGGGGGGGTGCCTGAAGATAAAATCAGCCATGGATGCTGAGAGAGGCCTTGAAAAGTCAACAAGGCTGAATGACCAGGGACACGCCTGGTGCAAATGAGTCCCAGCGGTGAACGTGATTGGCACTGCTGACAGACGGCACGCACGCGGACAACTGCACCGCAGTCAGGCCCGGTTTTAGGTCGATGCCACTGGAAAGGGTGCAGCTGTGGGGCAGAGTGTATGGCATTATTAGGAAAGATTAATGCTGTGCATTGGGGGAGCAATATTCACATGGGGATTGGTGAATTTGTTTTTGCAAATGGTGAACATATCAGAGCTGGTGGTACCACAGGCCTGAGGAGTGCAGGTCATGGGTGGTCATACACCACAGTACACACTACAATTTGATTGTGCAATCTCATTTACCAAAACTCAACCTATATAAGCCAATCAAATTTTAATTGCACAAAGCCTTTGTATTAAATATTTATAATACATGGTCAGCTTAACAGGCAGTGAGGGGCACTTTGGATCATTGATGGTCACATGTTTGGAAGTCTCTGTGGTCACTTTAAATGATAGGAATGATAGTCCAGCAAAGTACCTCAGGGGATTGTAAAATCAGCTTTGCCACCTCTAAAAGAGTCCCTGTCACCAGCTTAAACATTGCAGAAAAAAGCACAGACAATAAAGCTTCAAATACCAGGGTGGATAAAAATCAATGATTTATGTATTTAATTAAATTGGATTTATTTTAATAAAATGCTTTTGGAGTAAAAATCTTTATAAAAGTTTTTTCTTTTTAAGTTCCATAATAATTTAGTTTATTCAGCATGAAATGGAGCTTAGTTATATAGCATGAGGCTTTATATTCTGCAATATTTACATTTTTGGTAAACTCATTCAATGAATCCAAGCTCTGCAAGCTGCATTGCACTGCATTGATGCATTCACACAATGTCAGTAACCATGAGATAAAACAAAGTTCAGGAATATTCCTTTATCCCATTGTTTTTCAAATCTATGTACACTACAAACTGTATGACTGAATCGGTTCTGATATCGCTGTTTTACTAACCTGACCGCTTATTATTCTAAATAGGAAACCTTCATTTTGTTTGCAAATATTAAAGATTCTAACTACCAACTAGAAGGCCCCTTTCACACTTGTGCGACACGATTTTTCCGTGATTTGGGATCAGTACGACTTTGGTCCGACTTTGTTGCAACTTTGGCACTATGAAAACATATTACAAAGTCATACAGAAGTAGTACAGAAATCACATCTATATTATTCGGGTTCGATTTGCATGCGACTTTGAGGGTTTAACATTGAATTCTATGGACTTCAAGTTGCCTCAGAGTTGGACCAAAGTAATGCAGGGACTACTTTGAAGTCGGCGCGACTTGAAGTTGTACAGATATGAACGCTACTCATTGGAAATAATGGAGATCCACTTGTCATGGACTTGTCTTTGCAGTCCCAAGTTGCAGGACAACTCGCTCAAGTGTGAAAGGGGCCTTAGTCCTTACATTTAAAGAGCACCTGTCATTTCAGATCCTACCCTGCCCCTATACTGCCCTAGCTCGTCCCTTGGAATTGAACATAATGGTATGTCATATAATTTTTGCATATAGACAAGATGCTGTTGCATGTAAATCTGACTTCCTGATACATTTAACTTTAATTATCATGATAAAAAAAATTGGTGTGGGGGCCTTTTGGTGGGCGTGATTTGTTTTTTTTTTTTTTGGGGGGGGGGGGGCAGCATTTCATTCTTGGACCCAGGCAGCACAATGTCTTGGGCCAGCCCTGGATTCACTTGCCGTCTCCTCGGAGTGCCTAATTAGCGTCTGTGCAGGCCCAGCTCCTAAGCCCCTCCCTTCACCTTTTTACAGATAGGTTTTTGTTTTTTTAGAGCTGCCAAAGGAGGCATGAAGTGGAATACTAAAAAGTGTCACTGATCTGAGTTTTTTTTTTTTTTTTTTTGCTAGGGGTGCGAAAATCACATCCAAGATGGTAGCACCCAGCAGCAGTTGAAGGGCATTTGAATGTCTACACAAGGATGGCGTTTGGGCTCGGTTCACTCTGCTGCAAAGTCGTGCGACTTACTACTTGTGGCTTCCTTGCCACTTGCTAGCGACTTTTGTGATTTAACATTGCAGTCTATGGCACTCAAGTCACAGAAAAGTGTGGTGCAGAAACCTGTTTTTTTTTTTTTTTTTTTGTCCCTGCGATTTGAGTCGCATTGATTAAGATGACACCCATTCAAATGAATGTGTTTTGACTTGTCATGCAACTTTGTGTTGCAAGTCACCTGTTAAGTCACGGCAGTGTGAATTGGGGCTTAGAGGTAGATAAAATGCATAGAAATAGGAAGACTTTTCTTGAAGTGACTGGTCTGCAATTGGGTCTTTTTAAAGCAAACCTTATATGGGAGACACACAGGGGCTGCCCTCCTTCTTTTGTTGACAACGGGGGAAATTGGGTTTATAAAAGTCAAGGTATCTTTTACAAACTTTTTGAACTGTGCAGAGAGTGAGTGCCACAGATGTTGTGTAAGTCTGGCCTATTTTTATTTGCCAAGGCAATAGATCACAGGAGAAAGCCAACACGTTTCTGGGTTCCAACACTCCCTTCATCAGGGCTTAGGAAATTCTGTTTATTCGGGTTGCCAGTTGGGCAGCCTCACTACAAATATTATGGCACACAAAGCTCTTCTTATTTATGAGTTGGACTTGCACTGCTGCAGAACCTCTTCTTCTTCTTCTTTTTTTTTTTTTTTTTTTTTTTTCTTTTTTTTTATGAGCTTGGTTTCACTTGCATGTTAAGTACCTTTATTGATTGACAAGCTGAATTCCCAAGAGGATCAGCAGCAGCCTTTGTTCCAGTGACCTCTCGTCATGCTGCAAATCATTAAAACAATTAGTCTTGAATTGATTGGGATAATCCATTTTAGCTTTTATTACTAGAATATCAGATTGTTCCTTGGTGGGTAGGATTCGTGTTTGGTTTTTTTCCCCCTCCAGTGGCCTGCACTTCACTGTAATCTGACCACTAGGTGGCAGCAAAATGAGAAGGAATGTGTAAGCGACTTTTGCTGACCTCTCTTTGTGAAAATGCTTCTTTTCTGGCTTTCATTCTGATTCAGTGGCATCGGTACATTTGAGTCACCATACCAAAGCATGTGTGCACTGCAGGAGTTTTGACTTCACTTGCTACATGCTTATTTTGGATCCATGAGTGTTGCCATCATGTAATTTATGGATTAAAAAAATAACAATTCTCAGCACACAGTGCTTTGTCTGAAAGTTATCACATTAGCGTATGTTTCATTAAGTGTTCATCTTCTTCTTTGGTTGTCATTAGACACGCAGAAGCCAATTAACCTACCAGCATGTCTTTGCAGTGTGGGAGGAAACCGGAGTACCTGTAGAAAACTCCCACAAGCACAGGGAGAACATGCACACTCCAAGCAGATAGTGTCCTCCCTGGGATTTGAACCATGGACCCCAGTTCTGCAAAGCAGGAGTGCTAACTACCAAGCCACAGTGCTGCCCAAATCTTATTTATGTATATGTTACAGTATAAACTTTTTAAATCTGTATTTTTCCTAAAATAATCCCTAGGGATCCTGCCATGAAGGTCCTTGTTCAGGTACTTCCTCTTATAAGGTGGCAAAACTTTGTTCCTGTCTTCTAGTTGTGCTCTTGCTTTGTTGCCCTGTCACATGGACTTCCCATAGAGGTTGTAATAAAGATTACAAAGCCATGGTCCACTGTTACCACCATCAGGAATCCCGCCCTGAGAAGTGCCATGCAGCCCTGCTATGGAGGCAGGAGGTGGCTGCAAAGAGGCTGCAGGAGATCAGCAACACTGAGATGCATCAAAGGATGAAAAAAGTGAAATGTTTTATTTTTAAATAATAAAAAAAAAAAATATATATATATATATATATATATATACGCACGCACGCACACACACACACACACACCTTGGTGATAAAGTATCAGTGGAGACATCTTTTTCCCATAATAACTCTTACAGGAGTGAATTTCCCTTCCTAGGGGGAGATTTCCTCTCACTTCCTGTTGTCCCCCTCCGTTTATAAGTCGGATGTTTGTGACTAGGGGACCGCCTGTGTGTGTGTATATGTATGTGTGTGTGTGTGTAGATAGATAGATAGATATCGATCATGTTTAAAAAAAAAAAAAAAAATATATATAAAATAAAAAATTATTTATATATATATTATAGTATATTGTGTGTAAAATAAATATATATATTTATGTTTTATCTAAAATGTATAACTGTAAAAAAAATGGACATATAATATATACATTTATAAAAGGAAAACAAATATATATTTATAAATTCACTTCTCAAGACCCCTGAGTGCCGCTGACCCTTTTGGACAATATAAATTAATAAATAAATTAAATGTATTATTATATTCGTTTAATACATTTTTATATATTATTTTTTAAATTTGTTTATTCATATATATTCTCCAAAAGGGACAGGGGCACTAAGGGGTCTTGAAGTGAATGCACAGTGAAGATTTCATTTTGACAAGGCACAAGCTCCTCTTCAGGGTTAGCTTGTGCCTTGTTGAAATGCCACCGTCTCTTTTTGGGCTTTATGTGCAACAGGCTGTGCTGCGCACCCAGGCCCATTTTCACTCCTGTGTGTGTGTGTGTGTGTATATATATATATATATTTTTTTTTTTTTTTTTAAATATATATTTACCCCCTCTTGGAGTCTTTTTAAACAAGACCTCTGATAAAGACCTCACACACTGTAATATTTAACTTATTCATTGCCAGGCCTGGGGTCTAAACAGGGGAATTGGGTGTCTGTGATCACATTAAGCCCTGTTCCAGTGAGCAAATTCTCAGCGCTCGGGCCTGCGGGGGAAAATCTTATTGAATACAGCTATGAATAGTTAATATCATACACACATCATCGCTCTGCTGAGTGCTGGCTGAAAAGGCTGCTTAACATCTCAGACATCTATAGACTTCGATTGTTTTCCAGTCATTATACAGAGTTCTCGCTGTCGGCCTATACATTATACATATTCATATATATGAGTAAGGCCTAAGCAAAAAAAAAAAAAATTAAATTTTTAATTCATAGTTTTTATCTGGGTAGGTTCACACTTGTGAGTTTCTTTTGTGCTTTTTTCAAATATGCATTTTGATGTTTTTTTTCCCATGTGCTTCCATTGAAGTCTGTAGGGCTGTTAGGGCCATAAGTTCACAATGGCACACCTAAAGAAATGCCTGCACCTCCTTCTTTTTTTTTTTTTTTTTCTTTCTTTTTTTTTGTGGCATGGGAGCACATAGGTGTGAATGCCCCTCATAAACATTAGTGAGACTTCACATTCATTGTGTTTTTCTTCTGGAATCTTGGTGAGCTTTGTGTATTTCTTCCAGATCTGTGCAGTAATCCAGTGTGAGACTTCCTGTAATAAAGACCGCTCACTGCTGCTCTCTCTCTCCTTGTGCAGGGTGACTGGTCTTGTCTCCGCCCCCTCCTGTAGTTTCCTGTAGTGGGTGGAGCCTGCTGTGTCCCTTCCACAACTCTGATCTCTGCACAGGCTGTGTACAGCACAGGGATGATATCACTACTGCGTTTGGGTGATAAAATCTGGGTTTACAAAGACATTTGGTGCACATAGAGTAGATTGTGTGATTGTTGAGGAATTTATTTAAATTTGTTTTTGTGTCCGGTATTCAATCTTAAATTATCAAATGGAGTCCCATGCTGTATTGGTGGGATCAATGCACATATGATAGGCTGTTAGGAGAAGCTTCTGTTCTGCATGTTTTGTTTTTTATTATTGAGAATATAATTGGAACCTGAATAGCGCTAGAACATAGAGTGTACATCTTGCTGATGGAGTCTGGCACAACCCAACAGATTCCACCTATAACAGAAATGTCCCTTTTGGGTGGACCTGGATTTTTTTCGGGTGGCTCCAGATCGGGGTCTCCAAACCATGGGCAACATCTAGCTCGTTACAAGATTTTATTCGGTCAATGGCAAATCCTTAATGGGCACAGATTTAAAGATTAAGGTAAGCAGTGGTCTCTGCTTCTGATGTAGGGGAGGACTTGGATGGGGACCCTGATGTCAGGGGGTCTCCTAAGGCAGATTCTGATGTAAAGGGAGCTCTGATGGGAACCCTGTTGTAATTGGGGAACCCCTAAGTCAGACTGAGATGTAAGGGGGTTCTAATGGAGACTGTGTTGTAAAGGGGGGATTCATAAGGTAGAATCTGACGTAAGGGGGTTCACTGAAGAGGACCCTGATGTAAGGGGGATCACTGAAGAGGGCACTCTTGATGGGGGACCCTGATGTATGGGGGCACTGATATAAAGGGAGCTCCTGATGGGGATCCAGGAGGACCCTGATGGGGATTTTCCTGGCCTGTGATTATTTGTCAGATATACAATGCTGCCCTAATACTGAAATTTGCTTATGGAATCATCAGGAGCAAGTGCTAAGGTATAAGGTCCTTTAAGACCTCCACAACAGTACTCTATCCAGGTAAATTGATTAGCCTGAATATTGCTGCAGCCAGCAAACCAGGCTGTTTCTAGAGAAGCTTGTGACAGGTAATTAATTATTTTTTAATTGATATTTCTATAGCTCTTTTCTCCCTGAGGACTCAAAGCGCTTTATCTGCTATTGGGGCAGATGGTGAGGCAGCCATGTTGGGTGCGCTCCGTAGAATATCGTACTAGGGCCAATTTGTAGACAAGAACCAATTAACCTACCAGCGTGTCTTTGAAGCATATGAGGACTCCAGAGTATCTGGAGGAAGCCCACAATCATCTGGAGAACGTGCAAACTCCATGCAGATAATGTCCTGACCGGGATTGTATCTTGGGGACCTCAGTGCTGCAAGGCAGAAGTTTTAAACTCAAACTTGGAGCCACTGTGCTGGCCCCAGGTACATTTTAAAGGATTTTTAGTCTGTTAATTGTGATAGGTTTGTTTTTGAGCTGCGCCTGAGGAATGTCTCCCTCCCAGTGTTCTTTGTTACCTTTTCACGGCAGGACGCTGGGAATCCTAGCCATTAACTAGTTTCCCAAGTGAGGGGGGAGGTTAAAGGTTGCTCAGGCAAAGCCATGTGACTGTCTCTGAAAACTCTCCCATGTGTGACCTGAGAAGACGCGGCTTTTTGTTGTGTGAATGAAGGGTGGTGACCTCTAGATTTCTGACCTGCTCTCCATTTGTACATTGGGACTCCCCCACCTTCATTTCCAATTCTTTAAACCAGTTTTTCTGTAAGACTCCCTGCTGCTAAATAAGGGCGTCACATGACCTGTGCTATTCTAACCCTATAGAACTGCAAAACTGGTCCTGATTAAAAGCTTTTTAGTCTTGTTTAGCAACAACGTAACAGCCGTATCATTGATGTTCCCTCTAATGGGAGGCTTGAAAGTTAAACAAAACATGGTGGTGGTGACTTAATATTAAGCTGATCTGAGATTACCAACAGGGATTAATGAAGCATTAAACCCAACAGTCCTCCATATCTGCATGTATGTAAAAAAAATTTGGAAATTTCAAATTTCTACAAAAGTTTGAACCAGATTGTCCAACCCTTTGGATTTAAAAAGACAAGTGGAACCCCCCTTTGCAATGGCGGTAAGAGAAGTTGTAGAGTTCCTAATAAGAAACTTGTAGGTCTTAAGGTGTATCTAAAGCCAAGACTTAAATTGTTATTGGCACCCCAAACACAGCCAGCCAATGTGTGAAGCTCCGCGCCAAAAAAGGTGTGGGAGCTTCTCTTGGTGTGTTTGACACACGTAGGGCAGCCCATTCAAGTTAATGGGCTGTCCTATGCTTGTCACGGAAAAGCGTGCATTCACAT
This sequence comes from Glandirana rugosa, assembly GCA_018402905.1. NCBI lineage: Eukaryota > Metazoa > Chordata > Amphibia > Anura > Ranidae > Glandirana > Glandirana rugosa. The sequence continues at coordinate 3,608,862 of BLSH010481670.1, read as the reverse complement.
AACGTGCAGATGTGAATGGGGCCTAAGAGCTTGTTTACGCTATCGTGTTGCAGTAACACGCAATAAAACATATCACATGCACTGTACCAATGCACTGGCATTCATTCTGAATTGCACCTTAACTTACGTTGGTTATGGCTGTGCAGTGCGTGGCAATGCACTTTTGTGTTGGGGTGTGCTGCTGAAAATGCTACAGGAGCTATTTTTGGTCTGTTATGGTGCATTTGGCAGCCCATTCAAATGAATGCACATTGTGCACAGGATAACGTTGTGTTTAACACAACCAGTAGACCAGGCTGGTGCCAATGTACCCTGAGAGTTTCTCTCTCACTTGGCTCACTTCAGGCTACAGTTGTCTACAGGGGCGTTGCTAGGTCTACAAAAGATCTGGGGCTAGAGCCCATAGCAGCGAAGTAAAGAAAGACATACGCTTGAGCGGGCATACATGTAATAAAATAAATAATAATAGTAATAAATATACATGTGTGTGTGTGTGTGTGTGTGTGTGTGTGTGTGTGTGTGTGTGTGTGTGTGTGTGTGTGTGTATATGTATATATATACACAGTCTGCATTCCAGACCGGGACATACCTGCTAATTGCAGAACTGCACCCACCCTGTAAGAGACCCGGGGCTATGGGCCCCAGACTCGGGGCTATAGCCCCAATAGCCACCCCCTAGCAACGCCTCTGGTTGTCTATAAGAGGACATATCCTTTACCTTTTTGGAGAGGTTTCCTCTGACTTCCTGTTTTGTCGTTGGGACAGGAAATGAAGGATAATTTCCCCAATAGGGGAAGTGAACAGGAAAATTTCCACTGGTGATAATGCAGGGGAAGAGCTTGTCATCCAAATCAGGAGCGCAACCTAGGGTGACAACACTGCTCCTCTATACAGTACAGTGAGTGGGTGTTGTCACTCCAGGACAGGAAGTGTTACTGGCAGGATCACCAGGTGAAAATGAGGGGGAAAAAAAAAGTCTGGAGAAAAAAAATAAAACTAGTAAGCTATAGTTTTACTTTAAAATTGTAGTGATTCTGCCTCTAGCAAGGTGTCAACAATGGCTGTCCTTGCAGCGTAGCCCTTAGGCTTCAGAATGGCTCCTTTCCCTAGTGGTAGCTAGGGAGATGGTGTAAGCCTTTTATATTGAATGACGGAGTTGTGATTGTTTAGAGAGCAAAAAAACAAGTTTTGAATTGAGGAATTTCAGTTTCCTCAGGTTATGGTCTCTGTCATTGCCTCCACACCACTCCCATTGTTAATCAGCCCACGCCATCTCTCTCAAACTCTGCTCAGGTGCTGCGTGGCTTCCGTTCCTATACAGCAAAGCGCAGGAAACGTTCGCACCCCCACGTGGATGAAGGGACGGGCCGGCCTCGGCATGCAGGGCAGACATAACACCTGCCTTACCTTTTTGAGGCGGCTCATGTACATACCATGGGAAAATATGTGAGAATTTTCCCCCGCGCACCACCTGTCTAACCTTTTCAGGGCCTCGAGGGGTTGTCAGCGTAGTGTGCTCAGCCACCTCAGGTGATGAATGGGTTGTGAATTTCTGCTTTTAAAAATAACATTGTATAAAGTTACTGAGAAAACGAGTAACGACACTCTTCGATTGTCGCGGTCCTTGCGCTGGATTTAGGACCTCCGGTCGGAGATATGTTCTAGCTTGCTGAAACAGTTCTAGCTTGGCTATATAGGTTTTCTTTTGTCAAAATTTTCCAAGCATGAATGCTTAAAATATGTTTATTATTAATTAAAACCTATTACTCATAATTCAGATTTGTGTTTTTATAGTTCATCTGATCTGTAAGTGTATTTGAAATTAAGTAGGAATAATTGGCGTCTAAGTTTAAAAGTCCCACATTGTGTTATTACTGAGCAGCTGTCTTGGGGTTGAATTGAATTTCCTGAAAGCCGGGAGCTCCAGGCTCTCCATTTGGCCTCCTCAGGGGTTAAATATTCCAAATAAAACTTTAAACAAACTGTTTAGCTGAGGAGGTCTCTAGACTTCCCCACTTTCCTGACCGAGGATCCAGAGCTGCAGAACGGAACATATTTTCGCAGTGATGTCACCCAAGCAGCTCATGTTTGTTTAGTAGTATTTATGGACCGACAGATGATTCCGATTAGCAAAATAATTGGTTTGTGCCTTTTGACATAATGGAAAGAGCCCACCACGTGTTGATTTTAGGAAAGCAATGTAATAATTCGAGGCAGCTGGTGAGGAACTACAATGCCGAGCAGTCAGATCAAAAATAGAGAGGATTCGGCTACCTCCGCCTGCAAGCCATATGTCGTGGGTACTTTGTTACTGCTTGGTGTCTACTTGGTGTATCAGAAGACAACTTTTTTTCAAAAATTTGTATAGAGTGGCCGGGGTTACCCCAGTCAAGTTTTTGTTAGGTATGTAAGAAGGGAAGGTATGTAAGGGCCCAAAGCATGTAGATGTAGAAGGATTTTATTCAGAATCCTATATCCTAAAAAGTCAACATGTTTCGGGGGTTCAAAGGGTTCCCTTCATAGGGGCTTGGCAATCACAAGCAATACTGCTGCAAGAGACCTCCATACAACAACCAGCTACAAAGCGCCAAGCCCTCTGCCCATCTCTTCCCCACAATATTGAACAAACAGCAGTCTAGGCTGCACCCTGCTGTAATTTGTTTTTTTATTTTGCTTCAATATCAATCGTCTTTGGCACCATTTACATGGTCAAACATCTTACTTCTCTGCCTTTTTGCTAAGATCAAGTGTAGTATCTGTTCTTATGAGCGTCCAGGAAGGACACTTTGGCGCTATTCTGGCCTTTTGGCAGGAAGGGCTAACTGTATAGATCTGTTTGTGGTGCAATGAGGTTTCTGAGGGTCTTCAGGAGAGCCCTCACCTAATACTTGGTGGTTGGCTTTGGCTAGCCAAGAGAAGAGGGTTCTGCCAGGTCTTTTTGGCTAGGTGTACAAAAGTACTTTGCCCCTGTCAGGAGCCTTGCACCCTGGAGGGTTAGGGAATGGTACTTCCTCCTTGGGAGGGGAGTAGTAACACAACTTTGCAGTTTTTTTTGGTTCAATTTTTTTTTTGCGCTTCTCTGGAGCGTCAGAAGCTGACTCCATGTAATAGCGCTAATAAAGCTTGTTGTGATTTTGAGTGTGTTGTTTAGGTAGGTCCTATATTAAGTTTAACATTTTGATATTGTAAAATCACATTTGTGACATGCATGTCCATTCTTAGAGGAATTTTTTCCTCACTCTTGATGTTTCCTCTCCCTTCCTGGCGTGTCTACGCTACAGAATATGAAGTGAAAGGAAATCTACGCAATAAGATTTTATTTATTTCAGGTACTTGTATAGCGCTATCAATTTATGCAGCGCTTTACATATACATTGTACATTCACATCATTCCCTACCCTCAAGGAGCTTACAATCTAAGGTCCCTAACTCACATTCATACACATACTAGGGCCAATTTAGACAGGAGCCAATTAACCTACTAGCATGTCTTTGGACTGTGGGAGGAAAATAGGCAAACCAATCCTTGGCTACTTTTACACCTATGCCACCCAAGCATTGGCGGTAAAACCCAGCTAATTTGCGGCGTTATGGCGCCGCTATTTGGACGGCATCGGTGCACTTTTAACCCCCCCCCCCCCACAAGGGGTTAAAATGGGGTTAAAAGTGGCAGCTGTACACTGCTCCTCCACCGCCCCTGCCCATTGAAATGTATCAGCAGTGCTCCCGAAGCGGCTATACACCACTTCGGGAGTGCTGCCCATTCATTTCAATGGGCAGGGGCGGTGGAGGAGTGGTGTATACATCGCTCCCACACCGCTCCGTAGATGCGGATTGCAGGAGATTTATTTTTACCGTCCTGCAAGCATACCACCCCAGTGTAAAAGCACTGAGGTTTTCACACTGGGGTGCATTAGGAGACAGTTTAGAGGCGCTTTTTGGCAAGGTTTTTAGCGAAAAAACTCCTGTAAAGCGCCTCTGGTGTGAAAGGGGACTTACAATCTTTTTCAACCATTTCCAACAGTATTGATGGGGTAAAAATTACCTTTAGATATACTGACATGAGCATCAACCCACATTCACATATGTGTGCAAGTGCTCTTAAGGGAGGGTGCATGGTGGATACTGTATATGGGAGATGCTATACCCCTAAAAAATGAATGTCCATGCACCACAATGCTTATATACCACATGTTAGTGACTGTTGTGGTAATGCGTGTTCAAACACTGCCTTGGCGTTTATTACCGCAAGCCCATGGGTGTAAATCCAGCCTTTTAAAGGGTTAGTTCTCCTTTACAAAAAAAACTGCCTATGCAGAAGGGGTGTCTGTAGATAAAAACAAACTGTGCAGCTCTGACTAAGGCTGGGTTCACACTAGTCCGATTCTCGGACCTACATGGGGAGCACAAGTCGCATTACGTCACAAAAACAATGATTCCCTATGAGAGCCGTCTTAACTGCTCCGATTTTGTGTTTTTCAAAGTCGGACCGACTTTGAAAAAGGTTCCTGTACTACTTTTGTCCGACTTTGATCCTACTTCAGCCCATTGAGAAGCATTGAAGTCGGATCAAAATCGT
>BLSH010481670.1:3590333-3604273 GCA_018402905.1 Glandirana rugosa | reverse complement strand
AGGGAGGGTGCATGGTGGATACTGTATATGGGAGATGCTATACCCCTAAAAAATGAATGTCCATGCACCACAATGCTTATATACCACATGTTAGTGACTGTTGTGGTAATGCGTGTTCAAACACTGCCTTGGCGTTTATTACCGCAAGCCCATGGGTGTAAATCCAGCCTTTTAAAGGGTTAGTTCTCCTTTACAAAAAAAACTGCCTATGCAGAAGGGGTGTCTGTAGATAAAAACAAACTGTGCAGCTCTGACTAAGGCTGGGTTCACACTAGTCCGATTCTCGGACCTACATGGGGAGCACAAGTCGCATTACGTCACAAAAACAATGATTCCCTATGAGAGCCGTCTTAACTGCTCCGATTTTGTGTTTTTCAAAGTCGGACCGACTTTGAAAAAGGTTCCTGTACTACTTTTGTCCGACTTTGATCCTACTTCAGCCCTAAAGTTGAATAATGCCCTTACTACAGGTGTAGGTAATTTACATACCTCCCAAAGCCTGACTGGTATACTCCCAGTATGTCGGTAGGATGTTGCTAAGTGAGGCCTAGTCATTACTGCACACCTTCTCCATCACAGGAGCGAAATCTCAAATGCTGAGCTCAGAGCTGCTGCATCAGGAGAGAAAAATAGCATGTGATAGAATTTGAATCAGAGAAAAAGTTCACTCTTGTGGTGGCGGAGGTGAGCATTAACGACTAGTCCTCATTTGGCAACATCCTAGCAACATTTTGGGAGTATTCCAGTCAGGCTGCTTCATGAGGTATGTAAATGGCCTACATGTATAACAAGGGCATTATTCCGCTTTAGTGATGCACAGTTTGTTTTTATCTACCAACCACCCACCGTAGGTCCCTTTCACACGGGCTGTCCGATCGGGTCTGCCTGTCAGTTTTTCAGGTGGACCTGATCGGATCTTCCAGTCTCTCCTATGGAGCGGCGGATGTCAGCGGACACACATCCACTGACACCTGCCGCCATCCTATCCGATCCTGTCCGCCAAAAACAGACGGATGATGGTACTATTCCCCATCCATCATTGTGAATCGGATCTGATGCAAACGGACAGGCGGTCCGTTTATATCCCATTGCCTTATAGAGGAGAACGGGACTGTGTTTGTGTCCGCTCTGCATAGCGGAGCGGACATGGACCTGTCATCCACCTGCTCAGTGGGGATCAGCACAGAGGTCCCCCGCTGAGCAAGCAGATTCCGCTTCACGGAGGCGCCTGTGTGAAAAGGGGCCTTACCTGCATAGGCAGTTTTTTGGTAAAGATGAACTAATCCTTTAAAGAACTGATTGGCAGGCATGAGAGCCGATGCTGCCTTTTAGGCCTTCAGTCAAGCTTGCGCCATGATCTAATGTGATTGTCTCATAGTCATGAGGTGAATTTTTTTTTTTTTTTATTTCAGGCTATTTGGGAAAAAGTGATACTTGATCATCTTTTCTTTCTGGTACAGAATGATTGTGTTTCCCGACGACTGATTAGGAAGATGCTTCTAGAAGACGGATTAATTATTGATTCTGCTGCCATAAAGGCACTTTCATCTATTCCAGTGTTACAGTACATAATATTTTTCTCAAGTCCTACTGTGTTCATTGTTTCCAATTTACGAGCGCCGTGGCGGAGATTGGAGTGATTTCAGTACGCATTTAAAAAAAGAAAAACCTGGTATTCCTGATTCTTTTTTTTTTCTAATTTATTTCATAGAACTGTGACTCTTGGTATGGTCACTGTTTTTTTGTTTTTTTTCTTGTTTTGCATTAGGCACGTCAGTCTGTGGTAAAATGGTGGTGTATATGCTGTGGTGATTCGGAATGGAATCCTCTTGTCCAGGCCTGAAGTAAATGGTGACATTGTGTTTCTGACGCTTGTCTAGCAGTGAAACTCCTGAGGTCCTGTCAGATATCACCTTTTATATATGTTGGCCACACGTGACAAAAACAGTTGGTGCGGCCATTTTGTCATGGAACCTGTGAGGGTGATGATGCTGATGTTTGGAATACCTCTATCTTTGGGCCTAGTTTGTCTGGGCCTTGTGTGATTAATACTATTGCGAAGAGGAATGTGTACAGCCATTTGAAAAGCTTTCAGATGGCTTTAACATTGCACTCCTTCTGGTGAGATGCCACGCAAAGGAGAGCAGCCCAGATTACCCCAAAAGACACTCTTAGGCCTCTTAAACACAGGTGCCCGGGGCCATATGATGGAATATTTGGGAGTAGTTCCCTGCTTGGGAGCCACAACTGCTGCATGCTACTACTGTATTATAGGACATGACGTGTGTGGGCATACACCGGCACTTGCATAAGCATGTGCACGTGTAGGGGCATGCATCTCTCAGGGCACAAATTTTCCTTATATAGGGACATACACATGCTTACACAGGTACTTGTAATTGATTTCTGTGGGTGGCTAAATGCAGCAGCTGTTGCTCTTGGGTGGGGAAATTTGCCCTAATTTTACACAAGAAGGCTTAGGCACCTGTGTGCGAGAGACCTTGCAATGGACCCCCCCAACATTCCACCCACCTGCTCTGCATTCCTGAAGTATCTTCCCGGGGTGGGCAGCAACGCCATGCCCAGCATTGTGGAAGACGGCAGTAAGTTAGATATATCATATGTTTTTCCAGCTACATTTTGCCCATACTGATATTACAAAAGGCATGAGGAGGGCTGGGGGCCGTAATAAGTGGATCTTGCATTGTTTTCGAAGGCCCGCTTTAAGCCGGGGTTCACAATATTGTGGTATAGACTGTGTGGTGCCGTTTCCAACGCACCACAATGGACCAGTGATGAAGTGCACCATAACACACACAGACGGGAACCATTTGTGTGTTGTGGTACACTGCTAAAAAAAAAAAAAAAAAAAAAGTGCATTTGCGTATTTAGGTCCCTTGTGGTGTGTTGGCAGCCCATTCGCTTTATGTGCGGTAATGCACTGCAATAACCCGGCCTGAAGGTGCATTGACACTTGCGAATGCACCCTGACTATGATTATATGTGAGAACCCCAGTGGGGGATCCCACGATTAGCAGCCCCATTGAAAGCAATAGGAGGCTGGCAGCATCTTTCAGCTAATCCCGCCCACCTACATTTAATCGCTCATGCTACGAAGATGCACCCTTAAAGAGACCGTGTCTACAATTTAGAAAAATGGCAGGTAGAAGCACAGAAAAAATAGGTATTTTAAATGCGCACTTGCAGCATTTTTCCTTTCAGAAATCATTTTCATTTACTTGCAATGTGCCTTTTAACATTCTAGCAAATTTGACTTCTTCAGAAACAGTCAATTCCCTTTCCCAACCTCCGATTTTTGAATGGCGTAGCTTGATTCTCTTTTGGAATATTATAATTACTGTCTGTGTTGGCCCAGCTCCTCCACCCTTCCCCTCAACTTACTTGGCTTTTTCTGGGGCTGCAGGTGGAGGAATGAAAGAGATATGAAGGGTCCCTTGAGTGGCAGCTGTGAATCTCCTGGGGCTGCTGACATTATGTCCAAGATGGCGGCACCCAGCGTCTGTTTTATGGCTTTTAGATGTCTACACACGGGAGGTTTTTACATATAAGTAACATGGATAAAACGTAAAACGCACAGATAACTTTATAGGAAGGTCATTTTTTTAAATGAATAGTCCCATGCTAATCCAATGGCTTCAATACTTTTTGAATTGCTGACCTGAAATAAGCATGTGGCGAAGGAGGAAGCCGGATAATCGGACCATACTGCGTTTTCTGGAGGGGGTCGTTGGAGGCAATTATGGAAATTGGGCCTTAGCAGTTTGTGTTTTAATCAAAACAATTTTGTAAGGAAAAGGCCTTTCGTAAACAGAACGGCTCGGATTCCTGCTGTGCTGCAGATCTTAATCTGAGATTTGTGTTGACCCTAAAGTGCCTTTTACCGCTTCCTCTCTCTTTATATAAACCATCCCGGCGAATCCTGGAATGGAGTTTGGCCTTGTGAGAACTGTAAAGTTTGTTGCCTACGTTGGTCATTGCAGATTTTTGTGTCGGTGACAGTGGCTCAGCGTGTAAGTCACAGAGCTATAAAGGATGCGGGTTAAAACCTGGGCGCCGCATCTGCGTACTCCAGGGGGAAGAGATTTTTGTGAAGTGATGGCTGCGCGTCTGCTGGTACTATGAAATATTAAGCGCCTCTCTGGTGCTCTCGTGACGTTCTCCTCTTTGTGTCTCCGGCTGACTCTGCTAATCTGAGGTGTGTGCGGGCCTGCGTGCTTGTCATCAGCATCCATTATTAACATGTTTTTTCCATCACTCTATAGCCGATGCGATAGTTCCGCTGTGAGGAGCCAAACTTCTCACTTTAACTTCATCTGCTTTTCAGAGGCCTTTATTTTACTTAGGCTGTGAGGAGCTATACATTACAAAATGACTGCAGTTTAGCTCGCCCTGGTGGGATCTGATTTCTATGTGTAGCTTGTCCTAGTGGTATCTGGTTGCTATGGGCAAGTCATCCTGACCTTATCTGGTTGCTATGGGTAGCTTATCCTGTTGGTATGGGTAGCTTATCCTGTTGGTATGGGTAGCTTATCCTGTTGGTATGGGTAGCTCATCCTGGTGGTATCTGGTTGGTATGGGTAGCTCATCCTGGTGGTATCTGGTTGGTACGGTTAGCTCGTGTTGGTAATATACTGTAGTTATTTTTAGCTCATCCCTGGTAATCTATGATTTGCTATGGGCAGCTCATCCTAGTGATACGATTGCTATGGTTAGATTGTCCTGTTGAGATCTGGTTGCTGTGGGTACCTTCTCCTGATATTTGGTTGCTATGGGTACCTTTTCCTGATATCTGGTTGCTTTGGGCACCTTCTCCTGATGATATCTGTTTGCTATGGGTAGCTAGTCCTGGTGATGTCTTGGTGCTATGGGTGGCTCATCTTGGTGATGTCTGGTTGCGTTGCGGATATCATTCTGGTGATATCTGGTTGCTGTGGGGAGCTTGCCCTTGTGATATCCCGTTACTATGGTTGGCTTTCTTTAGTGACATCTAGTTGCTATAGGTAGCTTGCCCTGGTGATATCTGGATGCTTTGGGTACCCCATTCTTCTGATTTCTGGTTGCTATTCCTGGTGATATCTGGTTGCTGTGGGTACCCAATTCTTCTGATTTCTGGTTGCTATTTCTGGTGATATCTGGTTGCTGTGGGTACCCCATTCTTCTGATTTTCTTGTTGCTATGGGTTGCTATTCCTGGTGATATCCGGTTGCTTGTGGGTACCACCTTCTGAGGATATCTGCTTGATGTGGGTAGATAGTCTAGGTGATCTCTGGTTGCTATGGGTAGTTTGCCCTGTTGATATGCGATTGCTATTGGTAACTTGTCCTGGTGGTATGTGGTCCCTATGCATAGCTTGCCTTGGTGGTGTCCGAGATGAATCAGATGGCCTGTGAGGTCCATAGCAACCAGTGATTATCTTTTATTTACTTATCTGCCCTAAGGGCCCTGACAAACGTATGTGCATGTAACTGTGCGCACTTACACCTTATAGCAAATTTGTATGCATGAATATGCATTTTGTTGTCGCTTTGATATGTTTGAGCATGTAGTGCAGCATTTTGACTTTTTTTTTTTGGTGGCTACTATTGCTGACCTCGCCTTGGAAATTCTAGTTTCTTTGCTATCGTATTGAGCCTCTTCCTTTGATATCCTAAATGGCTGACCTTGAAATTGTATGCAGATTAGGGAATCTGACTTTCTTGATCTGCACACTTGCTGGGAGTCAGTGAGTACTGAGGTTCAGAATAGCAGCCAGGCCAATGGGATGTTCTGAAGGAGGACCGTATTGGTAGCCCCTGTGTTTCTCTCTAGGGAAGTATTTTGCTTTAATTAAACATAAATATATATATATACACATACAGAAAAAGGCTAGAGCCACTGTTTTTTTTACATATACATGTTATGAGAGCTCCTCTCAGTACCGAGCCATTAGTTCACCTTGTTTTGTTCTATTTGCCTTAAGCAGTGATAACGTATGCCGCCATAATGTGACCTCTCTGGAATCTGAGGGTTAAAGTTACACTAGACGTTACTCTTGAAAATCCTGCAATCCCGCTTTCTCTATGTTGTAAAGCGAATGTATCAGTTACTTGGCCGTCTATCACTGTCTGGCCGGCTAGATGAGTGTATCAGATTTGCACCCGAGGCCAAATATCTCCTATTGATACCCGATACGCGGAGTAGTTGGGGAACACACTTCTATGGTTACAGCGTATCACTGCTACAAAGCCGGAATTTCAAATGGACTAATCATGGCTGCAGTGCTTATTCAGCACAGGTCATCAGACCATGTTGTGGCCCCTCGGCTGATGAAGGCCACACATGTGTGGTGAACCAGAAGACACCAATCACTTTACTTCCTGAAGGCGAATCGGTGAGATATGATTGATTGTTATGGGCTACTGGACAGGGCTCGTCACCTCTTTGGAAAATCCAGATTTAAATTCAATATCAACCCATAATACCCCTTCATTAGCTGGCCATTTTTTTTTTTAATTTTCAGGGTTTGTAATGGTTTGATTATTACTCGGTCATATAACACTGCACTTCATTTTTTTTCTAGACAGGTGGTGCTTTCCTTTGGTGGTATTTAATAACCACTGTTGAGGTATGGGGTTGATGTTGAGACTGTCTGTCTTATTGCATTTCCTGAGGCCCTAAAGGGTCAGGTCAGTTCAGATATTACAAAAATTGTTTGTTTAGTTTAGGATCTAGCGTAAGCAGTGCAGAGTTCACTGGTCAGGACTGTAATGCACAGAACATCCTGCAAATTTTTTGTGGTCAGGAGTTTGTGCCTTCTTTTGATAGTGGTCAAGGGTTGGTGCCCCCTTATGATGGTGGTTAGGGGATGGTTACCCTTAATGATGGTGGTTAGGCATTGGTTCCCCCTTATGATGGTGGTTAGGGGATGGTTCCCCTTTATGGTGGTGGTCAGGGGATGGTTCCCCTTTTTATGGTGGTCGTCAGGGGATGGTTCCCCTTTTTATGGTGGTGGTCAGGGGATGGTTCCCCTTTTTATGGTGGGGGTCAGGGGATGGTTCCCCTTTTTATGGTGGTGGTCAGGGGATGGTTCCCCTTTTTATGGTGGTGGTCAGGGGATGGTCCCCTTTTTATGGTGGTGGTCAGGGGATGGTTCCCCTTTTTTATGCTGGTGGTTAGGGGATGGTTCCCCTTTTTTTATGCTGATGGTCAGGGGATGGTTTCCCTTTTATGCTGGTGGTCAGGGGATGGTTTCCCTTTTATGCTGGTGGTCAGTGAATGGTTTCCCTTTTATGCTGGTGGTCAGGGAATAGTTTCCCTTTATGGTGATGGTCAGGGGATGGTTTCCCTTTATGGTGGTGGTCAGGGGATGGTTCCCCTTTATGGAGGTGGTCAGGGGATGGTTCCCCTTTTATGGAGGTGGTCAGGGGATGGTTCCCCTTTATGGAGGTGGTCAGGGGATGGTTCCCCTTTATGGTGGTGGTCAGGGGATGGTTCCCCTTTATGGTGGTGGTCAGGGGATGGTTCCCCTTTATGGTGGTGGTCAGGACTTGGTGCCCCCTTAAATGTTGACAATCGGGGGTGAATGCTTCCTAACTGTTGGTGGACAGTGTGTCCCCTTCATGGTCAGTATGCCCTGTGTCCCCCTTTCTGTTCATTGGTGGTCAATGGAAGCAGTGTAACTTTTACATTAAGAATCAGCAGAGAAATGGTTGGTGACAGAGGGTTCAAGGGGGTTAAAACAGGATACCCCGCCTCCTCAATGCCTATCAAATGCTCTCTGAAGAGAGATCCAAAACACACGTGAACAAGCCATAACTTCTGTTTTTTAATTGGCAACAGCCTTGCTTTTTGGCTGCCCCTCTGAAGGGGGCCCCATTGAACTCCGTGGGTAAGTGTGACACGCAGTGCCAACTGTCGTACTGTGCACCTTGAGTTAAAAATAAAGGAGCTGCGAAGCAAAGCATTGCGGATATGGCATATGTGTACAGCCCAGTCTCGCTGTATTGTAAGAACTTGTGTGGGTGCCTGGGAGGCAGTAAAAGTGCCTCTCAGCCACCTGTTTTTACCGCCCCTCCAGCCGTCTGAAAGAGCCCTAAAGCACGCTGGAAATGACTTCCAACTCTCCTATGGCCAGTTTTAGGCCTCTGAATTTGTCAGAAAAAAAATGTTGACGCAAAAACATACATAACGCGCACACACCAAAGGAACATTTTATGGTTGCTTACCTAATCTAGAAATAGTTAATCTTTTTATTTTTTATAAGGTCTCGTTGTAGGTTAAATTTGCTTCTTTTAAGCGTGCGTACGAGTCAGAATATAACATTTGAAGCATTAAAAGGAGATTTCGGAAAAAGAAAAAAAAATCTTCAAAGCTGCAGTTGCTCCAGGGAATCCATTTTTATTCGGTAATGGATTCTTGTGTTAGGGGAAGGTCTTGTAAAAGCAGCGAGTAATGGGTCCTTTTTATACTGATGTTCTGTTATTCGACAAGCTCATCAAAGACAGTCGGCTTCTGTGTTTTTTTTTTTTTTTTTAAATCCCTTTCACGTGAAAGGCCAAATTAAATGGATGGCAACACAAACGCGAAGAAATGACTTTTCGCATTCCCGGACCTGTGAAAATGTCCTCGCTCTGTCTTTTTTCCACCGACGATTAACTCTCCGGTACCAGGTGGAAATTGAAAGATGGCTAAGCAAATGACTGCATGGCTTACCCATAATTCACTTCTGCGGCTGGTTTGACATTCCTCGTGTGAAGTCGTTTGCAGTGTTTGACTTCGCTTAGGACTTTTATTTATTTTTATTTTTTTTGTTCTGTTTAACCTTTTTTTTGGGTATTTGAAGGATAAACCTGTGAGCATTAAGTTAAATTTACAAAGCTAGCGTACCTGGATACATTTTTTTTTTTCCAGCTGAGATTTAAAATTGGTCACCACTCAGAATAAAGATTGTTCATGAATGGAGCTTTTTTTTTTTTTTCCTTTTGAAGAAAAATAACTTTTTGGTTTCTTTGAATTTCTTTTGGGTTACTTTCTAAAATAACCATAGTCTTTAATTTTATACCCACAATCCTTTTATCTTTTTGTAGGCTCCTACTACTTCTGCCTACTGCATACATGCGTTTATATCTCTCTGCATCAGACATACAGTATCTGGCAAAAGTAAGTGCACCCCTCACATTTTTTTAATTATTTTATTCTATCTTTCCATGTGATAACACTGAAGAAATGACACTTTGCTACAATGTAAAGTAGTTAGTGTACAGCTTGTATAACAATGTACATTTGCTTTCCCCTCAAAATAACTCAGCACACAGCCATTGATGTCTAAACTGCTGGTAACAAAAGTGGGTACACCCCTAAGTGAAAATGTCCAAATTGGGCCCAAAGTGTCAATATTTTGTGTGGCCACCATTCTTTTCCAGTCCTAGTAGACAAACCCTCTTGGTTGGGACTTTAAAGGGCATAATCCACAAGAAGAAAAAAATTGATTTATATAACAAATCTCATGTTTTATCTAACAAGACTTAAAAGGAAGGTTTTTTTAACACACTCAAAAACATAAATACAGTAGTTATTTTCCAGCACTGCCTTAACCCTCTTGGGTATGGAGTTGACCAGGGCTTCACAGGTTGCCACTGGACTCCCCTTCCACTTCTCCATGAGGACATCAGAGAGCTGGTGGATGTTAGAGACCTTGCGCTCCTCCACCTTTCGTTGAGGATGCCCCACAGATGCTCAATAGAGTTTAGGTCTGGAGACATGCTTAGCCAGTCCATCACCTTTACCCTCAGCTTCTTTAGCAAGGCAGTGGTCATCTTGGAGGCGTGTTTGGGGTCGTTATGTTGGAATACTGCCCTGTGGCCCAGTCTCCGAAGGTAGGGGATCATGCTCTGCTTCAGTATGTCACAGTACATGTTGGCATTCATGGTTCCCTCAATGAACTGTAGCTCCTCAGTGCCGGCAGCACTCATGCAGCCCCGGACCATGACACTCCCACCACCATGCTTGACTGTAGGCAAAACACACTTATCTTTGTACTCCTCACCTGGTTGCCGCCACACACGCTTGACACCATCTGAACCAAATAAGTTTGTCTTGTTCTCATCAGACCACAGGACATGGTTCCAGCAATCCATGTCTTTAGTCTGCTTGTCTTCAGCAAACTGTAGGCTTTCTTGTTCATCATCTTTAGAAGAGGCTTCCTTCTGGGATGACAGCCATGCAGACCAATTTGATGCAGTGTGCAGTGTATGGTCTGAGCACTGACAGGCACACCCCCCCCACCCGTTCAACCTCTGCAGCAATGCTTGCAGCACTCATACGTCTATTTCCCAGAGACCTCTTCTGGATAGGATGTTGAGCACGTGCACTCAACTTCTTTGGTCGACCATGGTGAGGCCTGTTCTGAGTGGAACCTGTCCTGTTAAACCACTATATGGTCTTGGCCACCGTGCTGCAGCTCATTTTCAGGGACTTGCAATCTTCTTATAGTCTAGGCCATCTTTATGTAGAGCAACCATTCTTTTTTTTCAGATCCTCAGAGAGTTCTTTGCCATGAGGTGCCATGTTGAACTTCTAGTGACCAGTATTAGAGAGTGAGAGCGATAACACCAAATTTAACACACCTGCTCCCAATTTGGACATTTTCACTTAGGGGTGTACTCGCATTTGTTGCCAGCGGTTTAGAAATGAATGGCTGTGTGTTGAGTTATTTTGAGGGGACAGCAAATTTTACACTGTTTATACAAGCTGTACACTCACTACTTTACATTGTAGCAAAGTGTCATTTCTTCAGTGTTGTCACATGAAAAGGTATAATAAAACATTTACAAAAATGTGAGGGGTGTACTCACTTTTGTGAGATACTGTAATATAGAGAAATTCCAGGCAACAAGTGAAGCCGGGTCCTTGATTTACAGGTGCTGTTCAGCAAACTCTGCAACTGAGCCTAAAGCGTAAGGCCCCTTTCACAGGGGCATTCTGTAAAGGTCCGTTTTTCAGGCGGACCTGAACGGACGCTCCATGCAGCCCTATGGAGCAGCGGATGACAGCGGAGACATGTCCGCTGACATTCGCCGCTCTCCGATCCGGTCCTGTCCGTGAAATCCAGACGGATGGAAACCCTATTTTCCATCCGCTTGGAGAATTGGATCGGATGAAAATGCACAGGTGGTCCGTTTTCAACTGATCTCCATAGAGGAAGGAGAGTGGCGCTCTGACAGTTCCATCTCCGCTCAGAGTGGAGATGGATCTGTCATCCGTCAGCTCGTGTCCTTGTGTCCATGTGAAAGGGGCCTAACTAAAGTCAAACAAAAATTACTTTCGCTGCACAAACTGTTGGTGCTAAATAAATCCCATTCTATAATATTAATAATAATATCAGTAATAATATGCTTCTAGTTCTGATGCTCAATCATTCGGTTTCTTTAAAATTATCTGTACATTTAGTTCCCTTATAAATAACCTTTGATGAGCTTTAGATATCCCTATCTGCATCGGTTTCCTTTATGCCGATGTCTGCAATCATTCTGCTCTCTCGGTATCTCTTCTTTGTAGCCTCCAATTCAGGCGCATTGAGAGAAGAGAGTGTAAGTTATGACAAAGTATGAACCCAAGTGAAAGAACACATCACTGTCAATCCCTTTTAGACAAGCCTGTTTCTCTCTGCTGGCCACTGAATGGTGCAGACTTTAGCAAGTATGGTATTTGGGTCCAAATTGTCTGGTAGACGTACCCATATTATCTGTAGTGGTGGATATCGTCACGCTGGTGGCTGTCACTGTCTATGGATCGGCATTTTTAATCACCTATGAGGACTTAATCTATTTTTTATTTATTTTAGGTACTTGTATAGCGCCGGTCAGTTTATGCAGCACATTACATATATGTTGTACATTCACATCAGTCCCTACCCTCAAGGAGCTTACAATCTAAGGTCCCCAACTCACATGCATACATATACATACTAGGGGCAATTTTTTAGACCGGATCTAATTAACCTACCAGCATGTCTTTGGAGTGTGGGAGGAAACCAGAGTACCTGGAGTAAACCTACGCAGGCACAGGGAGAACATGCAAACTCCAGGCAGTTTGGGATTCAAACCTGCGACCCTTTTGCTGCAAGGCGAAAGTGCTATCCACTACACCACTGTGCCGCCCTCTATGCATGTATACACTGCGGGGGGCCCCTTGTGAACATTTTATTTGTACATTAGGTTTCTGAGACTTGAATTTATCACTACCTTTTCTTTTTTTGTGTACTTTATGGGTTTGCAATCTACTGTATGGACTATTTAGAGCAGCACTTTTATGCCAGACTTTAGCAGTGCTGATCAGTTGCTTGTTTACAGTTCCAGAAGCAGATCTGAGAATGTAATGGGTACACTGTGTAGCTAGTCTATTCCAGGGGCATCAAACCCAATTTAATTGCAGGCTGCGTCGACATTATGATCGCCCTCAAAGGGACGATTGTATCTGTAAGACTAGATGTCCAGAGCACCCTCTCCCTTACATCAGATGTCAAGAACCCCTCCACCATCAGAAGTCAAGAGTCTTCCACCCTCTCTTACATCACAGCGCACTCCTTACCTTATGCTGCTGCTGGGAAGAAGCTGGGGGCGGAGATGGGGAGCAGAAAGTGCAGGGTCTGGAGGAGGACCAAAGCAGGCCTGGAGTCAGCTGCCACAGTCTGCTGAATGCTGAGACCAGGGGAGGGAAAGACGAGGGGGTTCTGCAGCCGCACAGAGAGGCGGAGGAATTTTGTGTTCCAACTGCTGAGACAAGGTGGGGGCGGAAACGAGGACAATGCCCCAGCTACAGAAGAGGTGTGAGGGCCACGTTAAATGGCATGCCGGCCCATGGGCCTTGTTTGACACATGATCCACACCATTCAGTGGCTCGCTCCCTCCCTGGAACATGCATGTCTAAAGGGTGCCCAGGGATATGTTTTCACTTTTGCATCCAGCAGGAATTTGATGTATTGCTCTCCCTGCTGGCTGTTAGGAAGAACCAGAAATGCTGCAGCTGCAGGAATGGACTGTAGATGTGCACACATTAAAGTAAGAACAATTATTTCAGCATTTTGAGTCAGTGATTAATATAATGAATGTGGTTTTAGTACTCTAAGTTTATTTTATCATTAAATATGCTACATTGTAACTTTTGGTGAGAGGCTGCAACAGCTATTAATGTCAGATATTTGTTAACACAGCCAAGAGCTGCACAGGCACCATGATTTTTATGATTGTGCCCATTGATGATGCCTAAGTAAGGATGGTGATATCTTTTTGAAGAAAAATGTTGATGTCAGTAGGAGTACTGTGATATCTCTGTAATAAATATGTGGAAATGTCACACTGACACTTTACTTAGCATGCATGTTCTTAACATTAAAAAATAGACATGATTGTAGGTATACTTTAAATAATTTGAGCCACCCACCCAGAAAAGTATGCTGGCAAGGTCTTTTTAACTTTATTCTTAATTTCCTGATGTATACACTTGTGTGGAGGCAGTGACTCAGAAGCCAAAAGGCCTCTCTAATCAGTGGAGCAGGGGTTGATTGTTTAGGCCTACTCAGTGTCCCACAGGCTTCTGCTGTGATTACTTTCCCCTGTGTTTATAGAGGATTCTGGAATTATAGTGGGAGGAAAACCAGAGTGGGCGGCCCAAATATTTATAGAACTCCAGCCAATCCCTGGGAAGGTGTGCCCAGTAGGTGGTGGGAGAGCCCATAAATAGTCTGAGATCTGAAGCAGAGAATAGTGTGTTCCCTGGCCCAGTCCAGCTGGAAGAGACTGTCTGCCTTAGGGCAGGAGTGCTAAAGCAGCTTTTGTGAAGACACAAGGTCACAGCTAAGCTTAGTTAGGGAGACCTATTTGGAAGCTTAGTCCTGGAATATATTTGAGCCAGGAGGAAGTTGGGGGGGGGGGGGGGGAATG
>BLSH010481670.1:3568708-3586723 GCA_018402905.1 Glandirana rugosa | reverse complement strand
GAATAAGTCCTTACATGTAAAGGGCACCTGTCATTTCAGATCCATCATAGCAGCGCCTGTTAGCGGGCGGCCACTCACCTGCTGCCGCCACGTCCCTCACCTTGTTGTGTCACCGCCACATCATCAGCTGTCCCATTAAAGTGAATGAGACTGTTGGTGGATCAACAGCAGGTCATAGGAGGAGCCGCTGTGGGACAGAGATGACCGTTTCTCGTTAAAAATTATGATTTAAATCCAGCCTTTTTACTAGCGATTCAAATCATGATTTAAATCAAATCCACCCTGGGTGTGAGCATAGCCTTAAGGGGCTTATTCACACTTTTCACGTGTTCCATTGAGATGCTTCAATGCGCATCATGGCGCGCGTGTGTGTGTGTGTGTGTGTGTGTTAAAGTGGTTGTAAACCCTTACATATACTCAGTGAAGTGACTGGCCTTAGGTGATACACAGAGATGAAACATATCCTCCTAAATAAGTTGTACCTGTTTATCTGCAGCTTTCTCTTCTCTGTCTATTCAAAGTCCAGAATATATAAAGCTTGCCTGAGCTGTCAGAAAAAAGGGGGCGGAGAGCTGAAATTACTCTGAAGAACTCAGCGAGGAGAGCTGATTGGAGGGAAGGCCCCCCCCCCCTTTCACAAAGGAACAGATCTGAGGCTGTCATCTACAGGCTGTGTGCTGGAGCTTCCTCCACTGTCACCTTTTTAGCTTCTAGCACTGCTGCCAGTCACAATGTATTGCACCGCACATAGAGCAGGTGCGTTGACATGCACCGGCCAAACCTGTATTAACGCACATGTTTTAGGCAAATAGACCCTTACTGATTTTTTGTATTCCTTTCCATGCAACAGAGGGCATGAAGCCAAACCTAACGGCCCCTGACCTGAAGACGCACATGTGAGAAAACCTGCAGCTGGACAAAACACAATCTGTGCATCGTCCTGTAGTTCGGTCTCATCCTGAATGGATTGCTGTCGGTATCGCAGACTCTTTCCAGGTTTTTACCGCCCCCGTTAGAGTTACAAATGTTTACTTTCTCTTGAGGTTTGTAAGATTCGGAAATATGGAACTGGCACACGAGGAAACCCCGGATTACAGAAGCATTGCGGATAAATTTAGACAGTTACTATTCACTGCCACGGGCTGTGTACATTTTAAAAATAGTCATTAAAATACCAGAGCAGCCGTCTAATTATATAACTGCGCTCGGCGTTGGATGTGTGGCCTCGGGAGCTTCTCGCAGGGTGTGCCGAGAACGCGGCTCCACTCGTCTCGTGGTTTTGTCCTATGTGTGCTCATGCTGACATATTAAACTGGTGCTACACCAGAGCTCACAGTCATTCGTGCAAAACAGGACATGTTGTGTACGGTTTTATTAAAGGGCAACTCTGCCTGCTCAGCAGACAGATTCAGAAGGCTTTTCACAGTGGTTCTGAGTAAGGCGGCAGCCTCTTGTCTGCATTTTGGATAGGGCAGTCTTCTGCTGTGAGGTGCATAGAGGGTGGGACTGGGGGCCAGAGAAGGTCTTTTGGCAAGCTCGGACTCTGAGCCATTCATAAGCTGAAGATACTGTAGTGGCAGGGATGGGGGTTATTAAAGGGGCAGACCCATACAGAAGATAAATGCCAGGACGAACCCTAGAACTAATCGGCACAAATCCAATCAATAAGATCTTATATTAGCTTTCAGATCTGCAGCTTTGCATTAAATCAGGGGTGTCAAACTCGATTTCATTGTGGCCCACATCAGTAGTATAGTTGCCCTCAAAGGGCCGGTTGTATCTGGGGTGCGCTGCATACAGAGTGCAGAGTTTGGGAGTGCCTTATGTACAGAGTGCAGTTTCAGGGGAGCCCTATGCACAGAGTGCAGAGTTCGGAAATGTGTTACATACCGAGTGCAGTATTCGGGAGTGTGTTACATACCGAGTGCAGTATTCGGGAGTGTGTTGCATACCGAGTGCAGACTTCGGGAGCGTGTTACATACCGAGTGCAGACTTCGGGAGCGTGTTACATACCGAGTGCAGACTTCGGGAGTGTGTTACATACCG
The DNA here is from genome assembly GCA_018402905.1 of Glandirana rugosa. Lineage (NCBI taxonomy): Eukaryota > Metazoa > Chordata > Amphibia > Anura > Ranidae > Glandirana > Glandirana rugosa. The sequence goes on along the minus strand of BLSH010481670.1, from coordinate 3,584,676 downwards.
AGTGCAGACTTCGGGAGCGTGTTACATACCAAGTGCAGACTTCGGGAGCGTGTTACATACCGAGTGCAGACTTCGGGAGCGTGTTACATACCGAGTGCAGGGTTTGGGAGCGTGTTACATACCGAGTGCAGGGTTTGGGAGCGTGTTACATACCGAGTGCAGGGTTTGGGAGTGTGTTACATACTGAGTGCAGACTTCGGGAGTGTGTTACATACCGAGTGCAGGGTTTGGGAGCATGTTACATACCGAGTGCAGGGTTTGGGAGCGTGTTACATACCGAGTGCAGGCTTTGGGAGTGTGTTACACACAGTGTGAAACCCCAATGAAGTTCTCATCACGTTTCAGATGGAAAACTAAGTGCAAGGGCCACATGACCAGACCTGGCGGGCCTTGTGTTTGACATATGTGCATTAAATAAATAATGCCTGCCATTGAGGTCCCTGCTCATGCACTTGCTGGTAAGGGGTGACAGTGCTCTGCCCCTGTCTCCCAAATGCTCACCTGGGTTGTCCCCTTGGCACATGCTGTTCCAGTGAAGACTGCACCAAATGCTCTTTGTACTTGAATGTTGTGCCCATCCTGAGTGATGTTGTCGTGGCAGTGTGCATGTAGACAGGAAGTGCCTGCCAACAGGCTGGAGGAGTTTATTGTATTGTTACATACAGCTAGTGCCTGCTGCTGTCTTGATATTTGCTCCCTGTAATCTCTTGCATTCTTAGACTGAGTGAAGATAGTTCAGTATTTTGACAATAAGGCTCTATTGTCTTGTGTGCTTCCAGTCAAACATTGTAAGGAGGGAAGAGCCCTGGTATGACCCTATCATTCTGCTGCTGCTCTTTGATTGCCCTGTGACTGGCCGGGGGTCGGTCTTAGACCAGGCTGTGTTACAGTCCTGTCTGCCAGGAGGTCTTTAGTCTGGATGTCCTGTCTGGCTGGAGGATGTAAATCACAAGCCTGGCTGTACAGACCTGAATTCTTTTGGCATATGAGATGTTCCCATATGTATATATTTTAACAGTAATCTACTGGTTGCCTGGGTGAGCTAGCATTATTGCCATGGAAATGCAATTCTTATTTTCTTAGATACTAATACTATCAACTATTATTCGCATACAGTATCTGGGAAATGTTTGCATATGATTATTGGACTAGGACATTTTAGGGTCGCTCCAGTCTTTCAGTGAGCTCAGTCACACTACTAAAATCGCTAGCAGTTAATCAGGAAGTGCTAACAAAACGGGACAGTTGCCTTGCTATAATGAAGATCACAATAGAGACCTGTAGTAGTAATTAATCTGCTATGGTAGCACAATACCCCATTGTGTGCAGTTGATGGCTCCTGAGAGGGCACTACTGTACGTTGGGGTGGTGGTCGGAAGCTGTCACTGTTTTGGTAAGAAGGGCGGGGTGGGGTTGAAAGATCGCATTGGATCCAAAAGATTATACTATTGCTTATCTTATTGGTGATGAACTAGCTGAAATTGCAATGGGTGGCCCTGTTGGCATCTTCCCGCCCAGCATCCTTTGAATGACAAATTGAAGAAGCCTGGCAGAAAATTGTTGGCCAAACAGCAGCTCCATCCAAACAGATGCAACTGCTGTTTGGGTATTCTGACAGCCATTGTCGCTGGGTGCTCAGTATCCTGAGGGGCAACTATAGGGCAATGCACACACATGGAAATGGTAAGTGGGAGGGCACTCCAGGGGAAAAGGTATTTAGAATTCATTTTTGTATGTAATAATGGAAAGATGGCACTGGACCCTCGAGGTTATCCTGTTGGAATTACTGACCAGTGGTATTGTAATGTTGTCAGTATAGGTCAGTGGTCTCCAAACTGCAGCCCAGGGGCCAGATGGGGCCCTTTACTTGCTTTTATCTGGCCCTCGGGACACTATTTCATTCACTGATGCCAACAATGGGGCATAATTTTTCCCCTGTGTGACCAGTGAAGAGGCACAATTCCTTCACAATGATACCAGCAATTGGTAACTGAAACCAATGATGGCGTACAATTTTTCCCAATGACACCAACGATGGGGCACAATCCCTACCATTGAGACCAAAGATAGGGCATTGATTTTTTCCATTGACGTCGGGACCTGTTATACTCTCAATGGCCAGCGTCTGCCCCCCCTAAAGTCTGAAGGACGGTAAACTGGCCCCCTGTTTTAGAAAGTTTGGAGACCCTTGGTGTAGAGCTACATTCCAGAGGATATCCTACTGTTTTATTGGTTTGTAGTGTAATGAAGCAAAAATAAGGTTTGAAACAACACACCATGCTTAATTCTTATGCAGTAGCAATAATCCAGGTACAATTTTAATCCAGTAAGTGTCAGAGTTTAAAATAAGGGGTATCGTACATGTTTCGGGGAATCAAAACCCCCTTCATCAAGGTCATAGATTCGCTTCCGATTTCCTTATATTTCCACATTTTTTTTTATATTTGGCCTCCGAAAGGCATTGGCTACTCCTCTGATTGCCCCCTGACCCTCTCTGGAATGAAAGGCCCGCTTTTAAGTTGGCATACGCCATCAACGAAAAATAAGTCCTATAGATGGATGAAGTTTATTTTCCCATGAAAAGGGTGAAGTTTCCTCCTAAGCCTATATAGCTAGGCCCCAGGGGTATAAGAAAATTCTGGTACATTTTGGATGAGAATTCTGAATATTTCCCCGTTTTTTGAACCTCAGAGGCACATTAGCTAGTATCCTTTGCTCCTTGGGTTAATAAAATATTGGGAAGTGGTATAATTTTTGCCATGATACTCTGTTTGGAATGGGGCCGTGGAAGCCTGACATGATGGATGTAATTATACCTAATCAAAGCCACCTCTTACCTCATCCTTCACCGCTCCTGTGTGGTCAGTAGCGGAATAAGATTACCTTGAGCCCTGGGCGGTAATCAAGACTGAACGCCAGAGCGCGGCACACATGGGCTCAATAAAACGCGTATAATTATATAAATACATTTTCCTCTGGTTGAAGGAAATGGGGTGATGAAATGCCCTTCCTGAAAAAAATATTAAAGGGACAGAATCGCGAGGGGAAAAAGAGCAGAATGTTGGCCTCCATCATAGCCTGTGTTTTTCTTGGAGAACCCTTTGTTTTCATGTTTAATTTTTCTTTTTAGTCGGTTTTATTGTAACATTCGGCCATTGCTGGTCAACTCATCACCGAGCTTAGTTCTGTTTATCTTGGAGATTGTTCTCCGTAAATCACAGGTTATAAAATGCATATATAACGTCTTTAAAGCTGAACTTAAAGCAGATGGCGAAATCATGGGTGACACATAAATGTGTGAGCCGGTTTATCTGCCAAAGAATGTGCTGTTCTGTTCATTTGGACTTGTGGCGTAGGCACCCTGCCAGACAGTCAGGATCCTGACCTTCAGTGCACTTAGAGTTAAACTTCAGTTTAAGACCCCATAGTTAATGTCATTTTTGCATAGAATAAGCATAAGTGCCAGAGACTTGATAAAAGCCACTGTGATTTTCTGAACAGCGGCATTTAGACTGGGAACACGAATGTTATGAGAAAATATGCCATGCTGCATGCACGTTGGAGGTGCACTGAATGGAATCTTGGAGAAACGAAAAATTCAGGATGCATTTGGCCGAAAAATTATATTTTTGTATATAATTGTATAAGACTTTTTAATTGATATCATGAATATAAATTTATTGTTGGCCATTATCGCTACCTTTAGTGCAAGAAAAGCTCCTGAAAAATGTATCACTTTAAATTCTGTGTATGTCTTCACACTGGTCCGTTGCGCTTCCGTTGTGGTTTTAAAAACTTGCTTGCTGCATTTTTGGTCAGTTAAAAAAAAAAAAACACCAAAAAGGCACCATCCCAGTTGAAATGCATTAAAAACGCAGAAAGAACGTATCAATAACCCACCCGTGTTACGTTTTTGATGTGGTTTTTGAGTCACCTATGACTAACAGCCAAAATTTCAGTGCATCTCTAATGCACGTGTTCTGAAACATGCAGACTGACTGAAGATGAGAGATTACCCTATCCGTCTGTTGCTATTCCTTCATTGTCCAATCACATTCTGAGGGCAGGGAGGTGACCAAGTTTGTTTTGCTTAACTACAGTAGAGAAAGGTCAGGTCACCAACTTGGCCAAGCTGTCTGCCAGCAATCTGTTTATCCAAGGGTCTCCAATCTTTCTAGACAAAGGGCAAATTTACAGTACCTCATAATTTAGGGGGGCCAAGCTGTGACCAGTGGGAGTAGAAAATGCCCAGTGTCGGTGGAAGTAATCAATGTCTCATCATTGGAATTAGTGGGGGGAATGGTGCCCCATCATTGGTGTCAGTGGAAGGAATGGTGCCCCATCATTGCTGCCAGTGTCAGAAGAAGTGGTGCTGCATCATTGGTGTCAGTGGGAGGAATAGTGCCCCATCATTGGCATCAGTGGGAGGAATAGTGCCCCATCATTAGTTTTAGTGGAAGGAGTGGTGCCCCATCATTGGTGTGAGTGGGATGAGTGGTACCCCATCATTGGGATCATTGGGAGGAATAGTGCCCCATCATTGGGGTCATTGGTAGGAATAATTCCCCGTCATTGGAGTCAGTGAGAGGAAGAGTACCTTGTAAAAGTAGGAGAGATAGTGTCCAGATGGCCGAATAGAGGCAAACGAAGGACTGTGTCCAGACCTTGGGTTGCAGTTTTGAGATCACTGGAGGCCAATCCAAGGATTGGTCAGATAATATATCACTTTCTTGGCAGGTAACAACTCTCCTATATGTACTTGACACATGTGGATTTCCCCGTTTGTCTCAAATTTTACTTTGAACTAACCATCTTGGTCAAGGACGCACCCCTAATGTGCTCATTGGACCAAGCCGGAGCAGTAGCAGCACCTTATTACCCCCCACCTCTCCTATAAGCAGGTTCAGTATTAGACTGGTTGTACTGTGCAAGGCAATAGATCTTGATTGAGTTCAAGTGCAAGTGATTAAGGAGGTTTTGTATATTATAAACATTTTTTTTTTTTTTTTAAAGAAATGCACTGTCCTCCATGGCTGACCTGGCTGCACTTCAGTTGTGACTCGGGGAGCGCAGCGAGTCAGTCGATGACCCCTCTGTAATTCTGTGTCTGACTCTGAGCGATCTCTGTGCTGCTGAACCCGGATAAGCAGGAAACTGAGGCTTTTCCGGAGTGTTTCAGCAGGAATTCATGTTCTATTTATTGTAGTCCCCGGTTTCCCTTGGCTGGGAGCTGAGCGCTGACCCAAGGACAGTTGAAATCTTTGTGCTATCTCCCTTTTTGTTTTTTTTGTTTTGTTTATCTAGGAAAGTTGTCTCCATTTTTCATAATTCAATATCATAAGATCCGTCTGTAGCGAGGGCAAAAGTGGGGCAATTCATTTAGAATCCAGTCCGGTAGAAGCTGCTTTATGGGAACAAGAACATTACTGTAAATGTATAAGAAACTTAATCTTGTGACCGGACAAATCCTAAAAGGAAGACAAGTAATGTGTTTTTTTTTTTTTTTTCCTGATTTTTTTTGGGGAGCTTAAGAAATGGATTGCTAATCTTATCGATTCGGCACAGGCTAAGAGCGAATGATCTCCTAAAATCGCCCATTTAGCTTAGGCCTAATGGTCTACCGATTTAAAGTGCGTTCCCACTTTTGTAGCCAAAGAGGGATATTGCCTACTTTAGATTTGTTACATGTTCCCATTAACATAGCAGAACATAAAAATAGCTGCCTCCCCTTTTTTAAGTGCTGTTTACTTTCTTGAAAATCTGCACATGCTCTCCCTGCTTTGTAATGTTTAGAAGGGGGTTGTGAAGACCCCTTTCACACTGGGGAAGCGGATCCGTTAGCGATAAAGTGCTGCTAGTTTTAGCGTCTCTTTAACGCTGTTTAATTGGCGCTTTGCCGCTGCTAGAGGGACGCATTTAACCCCCCAGAAGGGGTTAAAAGTGCCCCTGTTGCAGGTATTTCAGAAGCATTGGCCATTCATTCCACTGACCGGGGCGGTTTAGGAGCGGTGTATACATTGCTCCCACACCGCCTCAAAGATTACAGGGCCATTAAAGTGATTCTAAAGGTTTTTTTTTTTTTGTTTTTTTTTTTTTTAATAACGAACTTGCTATAGTTACCTGCTCTGTGCAAGGGTTTTGCACAGAGCAGCCCCGATCCTCTTCTGCCTGGAGTGCCCCATCGGCACTCCTAGCTCCTCCTCCCGCATTCCGTGGGGGCACCCGTGCGGGCACGCTCACGAGTCCTGCTGCGTCCATTGACAGCTGCACTCTGCCCCGTCCCCTGGCTCCCGTGTCACTGTATTTGATTGACAGCAGCGGGAGCCAATGGCTCCTGCTGCTATCAACCTATCCAATGAGGGCAGAGACATCGGCTGAAGCCGCTGGGCTCGTGCTTGGCGCTGGAACGATCGGGTTCAGTTAAGTATTAGGGGGGCTCTGTAGCACAGAAGGTTTTTCACTTTAAAGCATAGAAAACAATGAGACTTTACAACTCCTTTTAAGTAGTGGATGCTTATGGAGTATTTTTGGAGAATAAGGATATTGTAAAGTATCACTTTAAAGTTAGTCACATCCCATTTAGCAACCACTTCTGCACTGGTAGCCGCTCCCTGTGCCAATACTTTTTGGATATGTTTTTTTTTTCTTTTTTGTTTACATACATTTTTTTCTTCACAAATCTGCTTACTTCTGGTCCACCTCACTGTGGCGAGGTGCGTCATTTCTGATTTCTTGTTGGCTCCTGGGATATCCGTGTCATCAATCCCAGGAGTCAACGCACATCCTCCACTTCCGGCATTGCATTATTTCAAAAACGAAAATGGCATGATGACAGGTGGAATTGGGTGCCATTTTTAAACTGTGGGCATTTTTGTCAGTATACCGGGTACCGAGCGGCGGCGGAGAAGGCATCGTTGGCAGCGGTGGCATGAGCGGCAGGAGCAGTAAACTGAGATGGTTCTGGAAATTAATGTTGCACAGGACTATGATGGGGCAAAGATTGTGGCACAGCACTATGGCAACCTGTCACGAAGAAACTGCGCAGGTGCGAGATTGGGAGGTGCATGCTGGGTAGCCATCTGCATCTAATCCCGGAAATAAACACAAGTGGGCTTCAGATGCCCACAACCTCGATGGCCCCTGCCTGCATCTGAGATCAAGTAATATTTTATAGATTTCTAAGAAAGAAGCAAGAAGACATTACTAACATGCAAATATTCTAGTAGACGTTGGAGCAACCACGGGGGAGCTTTAAAAAAAAAAATGCTTATGGGGATTGTTGCTCCGCTTTAAAGAACATGGAGCAAAGAGATGAGGACAGAGATGAGGTCATTGGTCTGCTGATTCTCTTTTCACTCTCCAGTCACAGGTAAGGTTGGGGAGGAGAGCTGCATGTGTTACTTCACTGCAGCAGAGAAGAATCAGTTCTATTGTCTGCATGGTGGAGTATGTCCACCCTCTGACATCTTTGCCCACATTTTGGACAATGTTCATCTTCAGAAACTCCTTAGGTCCGAGCTTATACAGAGCTAGGGCCTCACCTCCCTTCCCCACTTAACAAGGTTAGCGATTGGCTGCTCAACACCCTGTGCTGCATCATAGAAAGAAAGATACATGCTGAAAATGCTAGATGCTTGGCTGTCCCTGGCTTGAATACTTTTAAGTCACTGTCCTGGAGCAAGCATGCATCAAAAAAAGTTGGAACTCATGGTTTCCCTACTTGTTCTGGGTCTGTCTTTGGACAACCAGGCAGCTAGCATTTTCAAAAAAGAGAACAGGCTATCCCTTTTTTCAGTGCCACCTAGTATAATAAACAGGAAAACCGCATTTTTCTGCCCGTCCAAACTCTACCCATAGAATTTGGTCGAGATTGCCGCTAAAGTCGATCTAAAGGTCTACCCCGATGCAGGAAGTGACATGACTGCTAGGCTCAGTGCCGCCACGACTCATGCAACCCTTTGTTCCCGACGGCTTCCATTACTTTATTTATTTCTACAGAGCTGATTGTTTTATAATCACAGTTCCTGCTCGCTATCTTGCAAACAAAATTACATTTAGTAATTAAAATCAAACACAACCAACTGCAATTTTTTTTTTTTTTTTGAAGGAATAATATTAGATTTGTCCCGGGGCTAAGCGCCAAAGAGTTTGTGGGTGTTTAATTGGCTGATGGGACTACCAGGAAATCAGTTTAATGGATGCTGCTTATGAAATGTGATTAATTGTTGCATCTGTCATTTTACATTGATGGCAATGGAAGATGCAAAAGGCCATTCTGACTAAGAAGTTAAGAGGGCTGGATTTGTGAATAATTCCATCTGACCTTCTGGGTAGGCTGGTTAAGCAGCCAGATCCGCATCCACGTCCTCTAAATCATTGGCAGGCTTTGGTTAGTGCTCTGGGCACTAGGTTTTTCAATCCTACCCTGGACTCTAGGAGGTAGGAGTTATAGGTCTTTGACCACAACAGTCTTTGATCCCAACATTCGCACTAAATTAAATACATTTCAACCATTTTATTGAAACGTTGTACTTATGAATGAAGTCTGTTTGCAGGCTTCATTTACACAGGATCTCCATCCTGTGTAAATTATATGAAGGTGGATGATGTCAAAGGAAGAAGGTGTCCATCCTTTGACACCTTTGTCCGAAAGATGGAAGGTGTCCACCCTTTTAACATTCTTGTCTGAAAGGTATTCACTATCTGACATCTTTGTCTGAATAGTGGGAGTCCATATTTTGACTACTTTATGTGAAAGATGGAAGAAGTCCATCTGCTTGACATCTTTGTCTGCATGCTGGTTGATGTCCACCCTTTGACATATTTGTACTTATGCTGGATGATGTCTACCCTCTGACATCTTTGTTTGAATAATGGAAGATGTCTGTCCTCTGAAATTTTTGTTCAATGGTTGAAGGCGTCTGTCCTCTGACACCTTTGTCTGGATGGTGGAAGATGTCCATCCTCTGACATCTTTGTCCGAACGGTGGAAGATGTCCATCCTCTGACATCTTTGTCCGAACGGTGGAAGATGTCCATCCTCTGACATCTTTGTCCGAATGGTGGAAGATGTCCATCCTCTGACATCTATGCCCTCTAATGAAGTAGACAAGACTGTCAGTTGGCAAACTATGATTGCTGGCATCAAGGTGACCTCAAGGGATGTAGTGCAATGCTCTCCCAAGGTAAATATTGGTTACGAACTCTAAATGGTTCATTTGCCTGTGGCTGTGTATCCACTTCTATGTTCAGTGCGAATTGCCGGCCACCATGTAGACAAAAGAACTCTGCAGTCCTTCTCCTAGCAATGCAAACAACATAAAGCTCTCAGTTCTCTAATCTCTCTTGTGACAACTCTTTATGCCCTTGTTTTGTTACTTGGTAAAACCTCTCTTGTGACATTCCTTATCAAGGCCGATTAGCACTGCTTGGAAGGCTTTATAGGGCCTCTGACACCTCCACTTTCTTACTGTTGCAAAATACTTCACATGAAGTGTTTAAAGGGACCTTAACCTTGTCAGTTTTATTTCTCCCTCTGTATTTTAGGACCAATAAACCCATAAAATTGCTATGAATATCTTTTTTACAATTTTCAGTAGCTTTGCGGAGTATAAGATAAAGAGTTCAATGTGTGGAGTAAAATGTTTTCTCATGGTCCTCTGACTTTTGTCTGCTAAAGGAGAGCCCTGCAAACAGCTGTCCTTCAGGCTGATGGCATTAAATCATAAGGTGTGTTTCCTAGAAAGATGTTAAAAAGTTGGATAATTTAAAGCTGGACCCTCCAACTTTCCTTCTCGTCTTGTACAGTTCTACAGGCTCTCTTGTACTGAAATTGCTTCCTCTGATTTCACTGCACACTGTGAGCTTCTCACATTAGAATTTGCAGCAAGTCATTTAACATTTTATTAGCTTTTGCTAAAGAAGGAAGGGAGGACCCAGGGAAGGCAACATTTAAGCAGGCAAGAAACTTAAACTTTAAGTTGTAGGTGAATTGTTGTGGATTGATTCACCTATCAGGTTTTTATATCTCCGATTCCAGTGCAATTTGCCGGTTGACTCCATCCGTAGTTTGGAGTCTGTCCCCTGTCCCCTTGCCCTTGGCAGCTGTGAGATTCTTACTTTCTCGATCGCCCTTTCTTTAATATAAAGTGAATTTTGCTCATGCCGATAGACAGAACCAAAAACAGATAGTAGAAAGCTCCCATTCTGCATGTTCAATGATAAATGTAGCTGTTGGTGGTCTAGTGGACACTCAGTCTGTAACCCAAAATTGAAATCCACTTTTTTGGGGGGTTGACTGGCTCTTTAAGGCAGTAATAAAGAAGAGTGCCATGTCCCGGAGTGTGTGGCAGAGCTGATTAGCTGCCAGCAGGCTTAGTCTTTCTGCAGTTCTTCATATAATTGCCTGTGTTCAGTCCCCAGTACACAGCCTGCCTATACTTGCCTGCGGGCTGCTCATCTCTTGGTGGTGGATGACAAGTGACACCGTGTTCTTCTCTGTCCTCCCAAAATCTGAAGTACAATGACAATGGTGAAGACAGTGATGCCGGGTTTTGCATTATTCAGAGTTCTTCTGGACTTTGCTTAGCGGAAAGCTTTTTCAAGTTGGGTTTTGTATTGCGCTATATTTTGAAGTCTAAAGTCCTATCTGTGAAATAGCATCTTAAGTGACCCTTCAGTAATATTACATGAGTGAATACATTCCTGACATGTCCAAATGTACAACAGGATAATTTTTTGAAAAAGGTTCCACATTTTATACCTAAATCCATCCTTGTGTCTTAGCCAAGTGACTTTGCCTAAGCTGAGATGATGTCATCAGTCTGTTGCAGACAGGAGGAAGCATTTCCTCAGTCTCCTCTCCCCTAGTGATCAGACTGCAGCATTGTAGCAAGTCACCATGTGAGAGGCTGCAGACATTTGTGAGCACAGCCAGGAACAGCACAGGGACCGGGTTTCGCATGATTGTGTCATCTGAGCCAGCATCTCTAGGAAGTTCATCCAAACCCTGGAAGATGCCTGAACAAGGATGGCACTGTCTTTTTGAAGAGAAAGCATTGTCAGGGAAGAGTACTGTGATCTCTGGAAGTGTTACACATTGTTAAGCATGTTGCACTTAACATATAACTGATGTGAGGGTTACCTTTTAAGGCCCCTTTCACACCAGCGGACCGATCGGGTCCACATTTCTGTTTTTCAGGTGGACCAGATCTGACCATGCATTGCCTTTTATGGAGCATCTGTTCAGATCCGGTCCCTTTAAAAACAGCCGGATGGGGATACGTCAGATGGAAATGGACACCGGACTGTGTCTGCTCTGCATAGCGGAGCAGACACGGACCTGTCATTCGACTGCTCAGTGGGGATCATCGGAGAAATCCGCTTGACAAATTCTGCTCTGCCTGAAAGGGGCCTTAAAGTGGTTGTAAAGGCTAAATGTTTTTTTTTTTTTTACCCTAATGCATTCTCTCTAATTGCACTCCAATGTCGATCCAACACTATGCTCCTCACTGGACTCGGTGAGAGCATCGGGAGACATTGGCTTCTACTGCTGTCAATCAAATCCAGTGACGGGGGAGCAGGGGGTGGGGCTGGGCCACACTGTGTGTGTGTGTGTGTGTGTCAATAGAAGCACACAGTGTAGCCCGGGATTGAGTCCGCATGAGTGCCTACATAGAAAGTGGCTTGCTATGGGGTCACTCGGCAGGAGGAGGAGCCAGGAACGTTGGCACGGGATTTCAGAAGAAGAGAATCGGGGCTGCTCTGTGCAAAACCCTTGCACAGGGCAGGTAAGTATGATATCTTTAAAAAGATTGAAGAGAACCCTTAGGGCCTTTTCGCACGGGCTATCCGATCGGGTCCACCTATTAGTTTTTCAGGCGGACCTGATAGGACACTGCATTGTCCTCTTTGGAGTGGCAATCCGATCCTGTCCGCCAAAAACAGACGGATGGTGGTCCTATGGATGGAGGAAGATGGTGGTCCTCCACTGCACAGTGGAGTGTGGACACGGACCTGTCACCCGTCTGCTAATCGGGGATCAGTGGAGCCCGTTAAGCACAAGCACCCGTGTGAAAGGAGCCTTACAATCCCTTTATGTTCCATGTTATCCACTGAAGCCACATTCGCTAGGCCTCCTCACATGTGGGATGGTTACGGTTATTTGTCTGATTCAGAATTCCAAGGCAGGTTTTAAGCAGAACCCCAGCAAAACATAAAAAGATAAAATTAGTCTATTAAAAAAGGAAAAAGAAGGAAAAATTATCTCTTGCTGTAGCATTCACCTTAAATCCAGACATTTCCTCGGCAGTACGTTTTTTCTGCTGCTAGATGTCCTCAGTCTGGTGGACAGCTTCATTCAATCCACTTCCTCTGAGCTCATGTCATCCTGGACCTGCCTCTAGCCTGTGACTGGACAGTGAAAGGAGAAGCAGCACAGTGAGCTCATCCCTCTGTCACTCTGCTTTCTCATCCTATCAGCGTGCTTCTTGTCAGAACATGAATGGATTGCCTCTTTGTGCTGCTTCTCCTCCCAAACTCCAGCCCTGCTGTGCTAGTACTTCAATAGGCAGATTTTAGGTAGTTTAATAATGTATTTTGGCATTAATTGTATTCATTTGTGTGTTTTATATTTGCTTAGAGTTCAACTTGAAAAAAAAAAACCTGTCTTAGGCTAGCACTGTTCTCTGGCAGCGGGATGGGCTAGGGGTTTCATGAACAGGAATATTCTGCAAGCGTTTATTATTTACCCGGGGGTCCATTCCGGTACAAGTGGTTTCCTTAATTTTCTTCTTCAACATGTTCTTGACTTTTGCCGGTGCCTCAGTCTCTCTCTCGCTTGTTACAACCAAGTCTTCTCACCACGTACACCCTTCAATCATTCTCCGCATCCCCGGATGAGAGAGGCCCATGCATTGCCGGTAGGCGATGGATCCGGTATTAAAATACTTCAGTTTGCTGAGAATTGCCTTCTACTTCATATGATTTAATATTTCAAATGTAATTCAGAGAATCTTCAACTCCTCATAAATTCCAACGCCGATTTCCAAACGTGTCTTTCGTGATTGAGACAATGGTTTTATAATTTCTGGCTTTTATCTGATGTGCAGAATCGATGAGGCATGCTGTAATTCAAGATTACGCAAAGACGAGCTATTGTTTTTTCGTTAATTAGTAATCAGACCCAAATTTATGGAAAGCCTAGGGTGCAATAGTAGGCAACAAAATCAGTGCTATCTGGCAAATATGCTGAAGTCCAAAAAGTTCACTTAGTTTGCCTTGGGTTCTTTTCTTTAAACACTAAAGTCGCTTGAGTTGCACCCCTTGTTTTTCAATGACTGCGTTCAAATATGTGAGACATTAAACACGTTCCTGCACTACTTTGGTCTGACGTTCTTTAAACATGAGTGCCATAGACTGCAATGCAAATCCTCAAAAGTCAAATGTTATCCATGCGACAGTTATGCAACAGTTGTTCATTATCATTGGTCAAAGCCAAAGTCGCACTCATCCAAAGTTTTATCTCAAAGTTGTGCAACTTTGGAGTTGCACAAGTGTGAATGGAGCCTTAATCTTCCTTCTCGGTGATCCACTGCAGCCAGAATCTAGAAAGCACTTCACAGGGCTGCTGGCAGTGTACTTCCTAAAGCTGGTGCTTTGTAACTTCCTCTCTTTGTGGGTGTAACTATGGTCAGTAGCGGCCATAATTAGCCCTCATACACAGGGGCATTTTTTTTAATGCCACGTTTTGGGTGTTTTTTTACAGCTCTCCATGTTATTTGATGGCCCTCTAATAAAAGCAGACATTTTTGAGCAGTAGAGGCCGCCAGCGTTAGTGAGCTGTAACTAGAACGTGGGACCAGCAGGTTCTGAAGCTGCAGCGGCATGGCGTTTTTGACGCTGAGCCAGCAAAACGCTCAATAACGTGGCTTAACGTATACACAGCATTAAGCCTCGTCACGCATTCTATTTAAAATCAATGGTTCCCTATGGGAGCCCATTGATTTGAATAGAAGTCGCACCAGAAGTCGGATCATGATGATCCGACTTGCGGCGCGACTTGTGTGCTAAGGATCTTGAAGGGGAACCCCCGCAAAAATTTGCGTGGGGTCCCCCCCCCCCAAGAGCATACCAGGGTCTACGATCTGGTATGGATTTTAAGAGGAACACCCACGCCGAAAAAATGGCGTAGGGCCCCCCCAAAATCCATACCAGACCTTATCCGAGCACGTAGCCTGGCAGGCCAGGAAAGGGGTGTGGGGACGAGCGAGCGCCCCCTCCTGGACTGTACCAGGCCGCATGCCTGGGGGCTTGGTGTGTAGGAGATTTAAAAAAAAAAAAAAAAGCCAATTACACAATACTATTTTTTTTCCTCCTCTAAGCACAGTACGAGTGCTGTGGGTAATGTCTACTGTTTTGGAACCTCTGTCTAGATTAGGATGTTTCTTATGGAGCTCTGGTCTCCTCTCATCCTTGGCTCCTTCCGCACAGCGAGTCCCGTAATTGAAATGTCAGACACTTTTGACAGGACATCAATAATCCAGGACTGTGACACTTTTTGTTTGCTTAATTTTTTTCCTTTCCATGTGGAAGTAAGGTTTAGCCTAAATTCATAGTCTAAAACTGTCTTCTGGGACTTTGGAGGGGTGGGGAGGGGGAAAGGGAACATTTAAAGGAACAGTCATTTATTTAGGGGCAAGTGTATAAATTATAGTTTGTAATGATATGAAGTGAGGATTTAGGTTTCTACATTGGTCATTGGAGTTTAACATTTTCTTTTTCAGAACACCCATGAAATATCACCTATTATTTTGGAAGGTCCTGAAATGACTACATCCAATGTGGATGTCACAGTAAAAGAGAAGACAGGCTTTATAGTTGCATAGTTAGGCTGACAAAAGACCCTAGTCCATCTAGTCCAACCAATAAATAAAAAAAAAAAAAAATGTATACACACAAAGAGAACCTCCTATATGCTCAATCCTCTACCCACAGTTGATCCAGAGGAAGGCAAAAACAAATACCCCAATAAAGCATGATCCAATTTGCAGCAGATTGGGTAAAACAAAATCCTTCCTGATCCCCCATGAGGCAATTCGACATTCCCTGGGTCAACTGCCCCTAGTGTTATTGCCTATAGCAATGTTTCTCAAATCCAGTCCTCAAGTACCCCCAACAGGTCATGTTTTCAAGTTTTCCATTATTTTGCACAGGTGATTTGATCAGTTTCACTGCCTTAGTATTTACCACAGCCGTTTCATCTGAGGCAAATCCTGAAAACATGACCTGTTTGGGGGGTACTTGAGCACTGGAGTTGAGAAACCTTTACCTATAATATCCAGTTATATTTTGTGCATTTAGGAATGCATCCAGCTATTTTTTTAAAACAATTAACTGAGCTGGCCAGAACCGGTTCTTGAGGGAGTCTATTCTACATTTTCACAGCTCTTACTGTGAAAAAGCCTTTCCGTATGTAAAGGTTAAATCTTTTTTTCTTCTAGACCCATGGTCTCCAAACTGTGGTCCGTGGGCAGAATGTGGTCCTTTGCTTCACTTTATCTGGCCTTTGGGGCACTTTTCCTCCCACTGACACCAAAAATGGGGCACCATTTCTTTCGATGACCTCAACAGTGATCATTAATCCTCCCATTGACATCAATGATGGGGCATAATTCACCCAACTGACACCAATGATGGGGCACTATTCCTCCCACTGACACCAGCCTTGGGCACCAGTCCTTTCACTGATGCCAATGATGGGAAACTATTCCTCACATTGACACCAATGAGCCGGGCACTATTCTACCCACTAATACCAATAATAGGGCACTATTCCTCATCCTAATGACCACAGGTACTGTGTAGTTTTTGTTTTCTTTACTTCCAGTGCGCCCCAAGCCTCTGAGACAACGTCTACTTCAATTGATGCTTGGACATTTTCTCCTAGCAATGGCCACAGCCCGACACTA
>BLSH010481670.1:3544494-3558747 GCA_018402905.1 Glandirana rugosa | reverse complement strand
AGCCACCCCCTACTCATGCGTCCGGCCCCTTTCAGGATGAATTACAGTGGAGGGGTGTTTTTTTGAAGCACCTGATTAGAGCCATTGGCTCTAATAGGCTTCAAAATAGAGGGAACTCGGAGCGCAGAGCACTGTGCTCACAGCCCACTCACGTGTTAGAAAAGCAAATGAATATTCGCTTTTCTAACACTGAATGGCTCTTCTCCAATCAGTAAACTCGGATCTGTTATCTGTTTCCTGATTGGCTGAAAAGTCAGGCGATCTTATCGGACACCTTGGAGGAGGAGGGGGATGCAAGTAGAATGAAAGCACCCGCTCTCCGCCCGCCCATTTCCTAGATGGGGTAAGTGTGGGGCTTTGATGTCCTGACTGCCTTCCCGAGGGGTTTGAGTTCTGTTTACCGCACCCCCCAAACAAAAAAAACACAGACTGCCACTGTATTCTTCCCTGAATCTTGGTGTGATTTGTGTATTTCTTCCAGAACTGTGCAGTCATTCTGTGTGACATTTTGACTTCCTGTAATAAAGACCGCTCACTGCTGCTCTCTCTCCTTGTGCAGGGAGACTGGTCCTGTCTCCGCCCCCTCCTGTAGTTTTCTGCAGGCAACCTGTAGCGGTTGGGTCCCTCCCACAGCTCTGCACTTTGTACAGGTTATTGACAGCACAGTGATGCTAGCGCTGCTACTTTTTACAAGGCAATATCTGCATTTGCAAAGGCATTAGGTGCTCACAAAATGAATTTATATTATTGATTGCTTTGGAGGAATTTGTTTAAGTGAAAATATTTGCAACCAAGTCCAAGCGTGTTTCTTGTTTCAGTGATGTCTCCATTCTGTGCATTATTAGGTTTTGTAGTTCATCCTAATGTATTATACAAAATCATCTTTTTTTTTTTTTTTTTTTTGAATTATAACCACTTGCCGACCACACTATAGCTGAATGATGGCTACAGCGCGACTGGGTAGTTCTGGGATGACATCATGTGATGGGATCCAGTGATTGCGCCCACTGCGGGGCGTGGTCGGCGCGCACTGCTGATCACAGATTGAGGTAAAGAGCCAATTGGTGGCTCTTTACCACATAATCAGCTGTGTCCAGTCACAGCTGATCACGGATATAAACAGAAGAACGTTATCGGCACTCCTTTCTGCATGTTAATAGCGCGAGAAGAGAGCCGAAAACCGACTTGTGTAAAAGGGACATCTGCACTGATAAGCAGGGCTCTGATAATGATTAAGCACAGACTCTGTGTGAAACGCATCTACGTATGTGGTTGTACTGCTGGTACCTGTAGTGCCACCGTGGTGATCCAATAAAGCATCGCAAAGTACCTTGGACGTGCTGCCGTTTTCTTTTCAATTATCAGTGTCCTAATTATCACTGCAGTTCCAACAGTGCCCAGCCGTGCTGCCAATCAGTGCCTCCTCATCAGCGTCACCTATCAGTGCACATCAACGCCCATCAGTGCCGCCTCATCAGTGCAGCCTCATCAGCACCCATCAGTGAAGGAGAAAATTTACTTGTCTGCTAAATTTTATAACAATGAAATGAAAGGGTGTTTTTTTTTTTTTTTTTTTTTTTTTTTTTACATTTTCACTCATTTGTTTAGCAAAAAAAACAAAAAAAAAACCCAGTGGTGATTAAACACCACCAAAAGAAAGCTCTTTGTGTGAAATAAAAGTTTTGTTTGGGTACATCGTTACTTGACTGCAAAATTGTTATTCAAAGGGTGACAGCGCTGAAAGCTGAAAATTGGCCTGGGCAGGAAGGGGGTAAAAGAGTCCAGTGGGCAAGTGATTAGTTTGGTGGCAAATTTTGAACACACATATTTTTATTTATATAGTTTTTATTGAGAATAAAATAGTAAAAACAAAATTAAATAAATGCATCTTCCAGTTATTGTTTCCCCCAATATATTTACCCCAAGTTTGCTGAATAAAATGTAGCACTAACACGACTTTTATGTAACACGGCAAAATGATAAAGCTCAAAGTGACCGCGTGCGACTTACTTTAGGAGATCTTTAGTCCCCTTTCGGCACTACGTTATGATGCAAGAGAGGATAAAAGAAAGGAAAAAAAAAGTTTTTCCTAAAAATTGAATGGTTGACATGGGCAAAAATTAGAACGACAGTGACTTTTTCACTGGTTTCCAATTGCTAAAAATTCCAAGACATTTTGTTCACCTGAGTGAGCATTTCACGCTTGCACAGTCAAAACAAATGCCATCCAGATCTTCCAATGTCCGTGGTTTCACCGAGTGTTTAATCTGGGTGGGAATATTTGTATTTTAGTGTGTGTATGCACAGTGTGTGTGTGTGTGTATGTGTGTATATGTATGTACAGTGTGTGTGTGTGTATGTACAGTGTGTGTGTGTGTATGTACAGTGTGTATGTATGTATGTACAGTGTGTATGTATGTATGTATGTACAGTGTGTGTGTATGTATGTATGTACAGTGTGTATATGTGTGTGTGTGTGTGTGTATGTACAGTGTATGTATGTATGTACAGTATGTATGTATGTACAGTGTGTATGTATGTATGTACAGTGTGTATGTATGTATGTACAGTGTGTGTGTGTGTGTGTATGTACAGTGTGTGTGTATGTACAGTGTGTGTGTATGTACAGTGTGTGTGTATGTATGTACAGTGTGTGTGTGTGTGTATATATGTATGTACAGTGTGTATGTATGTATGTACAGTGTGTGTGTGTGTGTGTATGTATGTACAGTGTGTATATGTGTGTGTGTGTATGTATGTACAGTGTGTATGTATGTACAGTGTGTATGTATGTATGTACAGTGTGTGTGTATGTACAGTGTGTGTATGTATGTATGTACAGTGTGTGTGTGTATGTATGTATAGTGTGTGTGTATGTATGTACAGTGTGTGTGTGTATGTATGTATAGTGTGTGTGTATGTATGTACAGTGTGTGTGTATGTATGTATAGTGTGTGTGTATGTATGTACAGTGTGTGTGTGTGTATGTATGTATGTACAGTGTGTATGTGTGTGTGTATGTATGTATGTATGTACAGTGTGTATATGTGTGTGTGTGTGTGTGTGTGTGTGTGTGTGTGTGTGTGTGTATATATATAAAATATATATGTGTGTGTGTGTGTGTGTGTGTGTGTGTGTAAACTTTTTCATGCAATGTTTTAATTCTTTGACCGGGTCTCTTTAAAGTTGAAATGGTCACAATTCACTTTTATAAAGCCATTTGCTTGTGTTGTTGTAAAGATTAGATAACAGGAGCAGAGTGATGCCCCCCCTCAGAGACCGGAGTGGACTAATCTAGTCGCAGAAATGATTTTATTGCATTTTCTAATCCCTTATAAAAATGTATGTGTATAGATTTCTGTTTCCTTGTCTTCCCCTGACCCCAATCTGCATCAAAGTACTCTGCTTAAAAACCTCGGCTGTTTATGTAACGGAGCAGAGAGATGGAGGAAATGTCAAGTTTTTGTACATTCGGTGGGCAGATCATCTGGTGTTTAACTTGAGGAAACAAGTTCAGGGGATGCTTTTTGAAGTGATTTTCAACCAGGGTTCCTCCAGAGATTGCTAGGGGTTCCTTTTAGTTGTAATTAATTGACCCTCTATCTGATATTTTTAGTCCATCACCATTTGACGAAGCCTGTAGCATGACACCAATGATCTTATTTGTGTACTCAAAAAGGTAACATTCTAACCACCACTATAAGGGGGGCATTTATCCAACTGACTAACAATCTAACGAACATTATTCACACTGAACCAATGATACGATTTCAGCAGAGGTTCCCCAAGACCTGAATATTATTTTTAGGGGTTCCTTTCAGCATAAATAGGTTGGGGCTTGGGTGCCAAGCTGGCCACCCTTTTCAGCAGACAGTGACGTGGGTATTTGTGACCATTCCTTAGGACTCGCCCTTAGGACCATGTCTGATGGGCAATTTGTAGCATGAGATGAATCACTACTATAAATTGTTAATGCCCTTAACAGCGATATGTAGCTAGAGCAGTGATTCCCAACCTGAGTTTTGCGGAACCCAAGGGTTCCTTGAGCTTTGGCTACTCTACCTCCAATGTGATGGTGCATGGATAGTTCTGGGGTCAGAGCCAGCTACAGGACACAATCCTCTTTTTTTTTTTTGGCTGCTTGTAAGGGGGGCTTTCTTTCCAATGGCCACAAATGTTTTTCTCACCCTCAATGAAATTGGTCTTAGCAGGGGTTCTCTGAGACCTAAAATGTATTTCAAGGGTTCCTGTGGGGGAAAATGTTTGAGAAAGGCTGAGCTTTAATTTCCAGAGTTGCTGGCGATTTGCCGCTGTTACAGTTTAAGATAGAAAAAAGGGCAAAAACATTGGGTGGGTGTTCTCTGCTAAAAATCGGTCTTTGAGGGCCAGTTTGCACCAGGTGCGGTAGGACTGTGTTGGGAGGCTTGTTTTAGCAAATTTCCACCGCAAAACAGAAAGCTGAAGAAAGGGCTGCATGCGCTAGTTTTTTCAGTGCAGGGCAGTTCAAAACAATCCACCATCCACCATGCACCGTGCTGTGGCCAATAGAACTTGGCTCAGAGCACTCTAAGCCACCAAGAGCTTCTGGTAACAAAGCGATGCTCTGGATCTTTTTTGGATCTAATTTCTGTGTGACAGCCAATCACAGCGATCATATCATCAGAACTCCTATGAGACACCTCTGGCATTGGGATTTCTTAAAGGACCTAAGGGAAGTGGTTAAGGTAGGCACTTACAGAGATTGGCCTATGTGTCCGTGCAGCACATGTGTGGTGAAGGAAGTGCTGGGAGCAATTACTGCAAAAAATAAATAAACCGTATCTAGTTTGTGGGAAAAGATAGAAATTACACTTTAAACAATTAACGATTTTAATTGACAATTTAGGACATCAGGTTTCTGTCATGTCGGCTCCTCCAACCTGCTGGAGGTCTGACCGTTTTGCAGCCTTGGTTGTGCCGCGCTTTTCCTTCCTCCATGCAGTGAGACAGGTAACAGCTGTTTGACACGCTGAAGGGGAGTTATTCTCCGCTCGTAGATCTGATTTTGTTTTCAAACTAATTCAATATAGTCGACAAATGATGGAATTGTTACATGAGCGCTGGTGGAGCTGAGAGGACATACGGGAAAGGCCCTGGTTCTCCAGTGGCGGCCCTGGCGTGCTGCCGTAGCTCAGTATGAAGTTAACCATTGGTGTGCTGTGCTCTACGGTTGTATTTCTTGTGTCTCCAAATTTCAGCAGTAGTGAAAGATCCATTGGAATCACATGAAGAGCAAAGGTCATGGCTAGGCAGGGTTGGTGGCCATTTTGTGGCCTATCCATTTTCCGGGCATGTTTTACCAGAAGGCCTCAAACTTTAGTTACAAACAATGATGAACCTTTTTGTTGCAGATAGCAACCGCTTGTCTCTCAAGGAGATTTTACTTCCCCTCCAGATTCTTTGACCGGAAGAGAAATAAAGGAATGGTTGTCATTGGGTCAGGAAGTCCTAAACGCCAATAGGAACTTGAGAGGGGGTTTAACCCTTTCCCCGTTCTACTGAAAAAGTGCCTTGTTGCAGTCTGTGTCCACACTAGAGCGATTCCCCACCATTTCTACCCAATGGTGACCCAGAATGGAAAACAAAACCTGAGAGATGTTCTGTCCCTTCCCCCCTGACCAAAACCGAATCATTTTGTTAGGAACTGATATTGAAAAGGACATTCTGGTAGCTACGGTTGTCAATAACCTAGGTCATTCGGATACTTTTGCCAAGATACAAATCAACAGGCTTGTGTCTCTCCAGTCATCCTTTTAGTCCAGTAAGAACTAAACGCCAATTTTTCAAAACCTTGTATAGTGTGGTGGCAAACGTTGTCCCCATTGGAAAAGATCTCCCTTACTTCCTGTCTCCAAGACACCCTGTGTGTCCAGGCGTGATAAGTTGACGACTTTGGGTGGGAAGTAAAAATGTTTTTCTTTGGAGTGGACCTTCTGTTTACTGCTGCCTATGACCTAGCTGGGAAGATTACAACCACTTCCTGCCCTGGTGACTTCTGCCAGGGTGTCCCTTGGACAGGAAGCAAAGGGGACACACAGTTAAAAATAACCTGGCGTTGGTTCTGATCCATCTTTGTTCTATGAGAAAAAACAAAGTTGTAGCAAGAGCTGGGCTTTGAAGTAGAATGAGAGAGACAATAGAACGACCAGCCCCTGGGCACTTCAAAAACTGGTTTGTCACATTCTTTATGGAATGGTTCCTAAATACTTTTGATTTGAGTGCTTTCTTTGTGGTTATGTGACCACAACCCCGCTGTATTGGGTCTCTTCCTTGTAAGTAGTGGGGGAGGACTTTCAGAGGCTCTGACATAAATGTAGGTTGAAGCTGAAGAATAATTGCCATGAATGAGGGAAGTTCTCACAAAGCTCAGATGGGCAGGAACCTGAGTTATTGCAATGCATGAGGGAAGCAATGGCAATGATGGGGTGGGCTCAGACTTAAATTAATACAATAAATGAGTACTAAGGTGGTCAGTGACTTTAATCGTCACACTAAATGACCAAAGCGGTAACAACGAGATACATAGTAATGACGGAAGTGCCAAAAACGCTGAGTTGGGTAAGAAATTAGTCATTGCAGCGAATCAGGGAAGCACCAACAGCGCTGAGGTGGATAAACACTTCGATCATTGCAGTGAATGAGGGAAGTGCCAACATTGCTGAGGTGGGTAGGGACTTCGATCACTGCAATGAGTGAAGGAAGTGCCAACAAAGATGAGGTGCGTGGGAAATAAGTCAATGCAATGAATGAGGGAAGCACCAACAACACTGAGGTGGGTAAGGACTTCAATCATTGCAATGAATGAGGTATGTGCCAACAACACTGAGTTGGGTAAGAACTACAATCACTGCAATGAATGAGGGAAGTGCCAACAATGCTGAGTGGAAAATGAGTCCTTGCAATGAATGAGGGAAGCACCAAGAACGCTAATGTGGGTAAGGACTTTAATCATTGCAATGAATGAGGGAAGTGCCAAAAATGCTGAGTTGGGTGGGAAATAAAGCTATTTTAGTGAATGCGGGAAGTGCCAACAACGCTGAGGTGGGTAAGGACTTCAATCACTGCAATGAATGAGGGAAGTGCCAACAGCGTGGAGTTGGGTGGGAAATAAGTCATTGCAATGCAGTGAATGAGGGAAGCACTAAAAACGCTGAGGTGGCTAAGAAACTTCAGTCATTGCAATGAATGAGTGCCCACAACTGGGTATGGATAAAGGAAGCACCGACAATGCTAAGGTGGGCTGACAATATGAGTTGGGCGGTAACTTGAGTAATTGCAATGAATGAGTGCCCACAACTGGGTATGGATAAAGGAAGCACCGACAATGCTAAGGTGGGCTGACAATATGAGTTGGGCGGTAACTTGAGTAATTGCAATGAATAATGTGGACAGGAACTTGAACCTTTGCAATAAATGAAGGAAGCACCGACAATGTCGTGGTGGGAGGCGACTTGATTCATTGCTATGAATGAAGGGAAGCACTGACCACATTGAGGTAGGCGGGGATTTTTCAGGAATGGTGGCATGGCAATTGGCCCACTATGGGAGTAGCTTGCAATGCAAGGTGGAGGGCTGTGGGGGCTTTCTTTCCCTGGCACAGTGCAGGGCCTACAATGCAGGAACTTCCAGGAATTTCAGTGGTGGCCAGAAAGCGTTGTTGGTTCTCTGCTGGAAGTATAATACACATCTGGAAACTGCCAGGACCAACTGGTAATTTACAAAGCGATATGAATGGAGGTAAAACATGGCCACAATATCAATGTTTATTGAAGGTAATATATTTTTTGGCTGAAGAAACAATTAATTTTAATTTTTTTTTTTTGGACTCATTAGTGGAAATTCAGTTTATTTTTTAACATATTCAACTGATATGCAAAACCGCTTTTACATTTACAAAGGGGTGTGTGTGTATGTGTATGCACACACGCGTTTTCCCCCAAATAAATACAATTGTTCATGAACTCCAGAAATCCACACAAAGCTAATTAGCAGCGGGCAGCCTGGCTGGTAACGCGCTCTTCCTCCAGCTAGTTAATAAGCTCAGCCTGTTTGGATTGTGCTCCCCATGACTTGTCAGTGGGGAAGGGCCATTCAGGGTTCCTGGGTTGGGATTAATCTCCTCCTGCCAGGCCATCATTAGTGGAGGCTGAAGGATTTGCTGAAAGCCGTGAGCTGCTCCTTCTCCCTCACTCCTGGCGCTAATTATCATTTATTAACTTTATGTTGTCACTCAGCGGGCTCCCCCCTGGGAAATTAACTATGGAAGGAATCCGTGGAGGGGGGGGGGGGGCATTGGGCAGGCAGTACAGATTGGGGTGGAAAAGGGGATTGAGTCGGGCTGAAGACTCTTGTGTTATGTGTAGCAGCCAGGGGTCGTCTTTGGTGGGGTTCTTCACTGGTTCGTTGGCGGTGTGGAATTTGGGGGTGGGGGGGCAGAGGTGGATTTGTACCTTAGAGTGTACATTGTTTTTAACTTTTCAACGCTGAGGTTTTCTTGTTTGGACTGAATGCAGTTTTGGAGCTCCGGTGCGTCTGGTCGGTTCACCATTGTAGGTGCTCCAAATGTTTTCCTTGGCTTTCCCCAATTCTTCCAATGTTCCTGTCTCTTCCTTAATTTTGGTAACAAAATTAAGCAAGGAGGTGGACAAAGTACAAAGTATGGTGCAAAGTTTTTTCGTTTGGTTTTTTTCCCACCACCACTGACCCTGGCTGATGAGAGACCCATCTCTCCCTTACGTTGGAAGCCTTGGAGATCTTGCCTGTCCTGTTGGTGGCACAGCTGCCGGCTTATGGATCGAATTTTTTATTGCATAATACACAAGTATGCAAATGATGGATTTGTATATTGTGTCTCCAGCTTGCAGACTGTGTTGACATATTAAATAGTATCATAATACTGCCGTTAGAAGGGCCTTTGTGTCTTTGTGTTTGCAGGAGACCTGAAATAAAAGAAGGGATGGCTGTTACTTAAAATTACTCTAAATTATATCTTTATTCTCCAAAAATAATCCATAAATATTCATTACTTAATGGCCCTGTAACCACTTCCAGTCCAGTCCTTTTCTGGCACTTTTTGTTTACATGTAACAATCATGATTTTTTGCTAGAAAATTACTTAGAACCCCCAAACATTATGATTTTTTTAAAAAATCAGAGGCCCTAAAGAATAAATTGGTAGGTGTTGCAATTTTTTATGTTTTTTATGTTTTTTATATGTGACGATATTTACGCAGCAGTTTTTCAAACATATTTTTTTTGGAAAAAAAAAATATTTTTTTAAATTTTAATGCAAAATAACACAATACAGAACTAATTTTTTAATAAAAAATAACATTACCCTGAGAAAATAGATACCAAACATGTCACGCTTTTAAATTGTGCATGCCTGTGCAACATCGACAAACTACATACATTTTACTATCCATAGACCATGCTTTAAAAGCCTTTATGTGTTACCTCTTTGTATTTACAGAGAAGGTCTGGTGCTAGATTTATGGCCCATGATCTGACGTTCGTAGCGATACCTCACATGGTGTGGCTGTGCGTTGGAGGGACTGACGTGCACATTCGCCTTTTTTTGCGCAAACACGGGGCACTTTACTTTTTTTTTTTCTTTAATTCATTTATTTTATGTTATTTTTACGGTTTTAATTTTTTTTCTTTTTGATCACTTTCTTTGCCATCACAGGGAATATAAATTAGAGGTACGCCGAATGTAAATTTTGTTGTGCAAACCGAAAATGCAGGATGCACTTGGCCAAAAATCCGAAAATGACAGTTTTTAATATATTATATTCAACTTTTTTTTCCCCCCCAATACTTTATTTTTTTAAGGTTGCACACGGAAAGTACAGAAACCATATAACACATGTCTAGCCACTTCAGCCCCGGAAGGATTTGCCCCCTTCCTGACCAGAGCACTTTTTGCGATTCGGCACTGTCGCTTTAATATACAATTGCGCGGTCGTACTAAGTTGTACCCAAACAAGATTGACGTCCTTTTTTTTTCCCACAAATACCTTTCTTTTGGTGGTATTTGATCACCTCTGCGTTTTTTTTATTTTTTTAATGCTATAAACAAAAAAAAAAAAGTGGCAATTTTGAAAAAAAAAAAGATTTTTTTTTTTTATTATTTTCTGCTATAATAAATATCCAAAAAAATGTAAAAAAACGAATTTCTTCCTCAGTTTAGGCCGATCTATATTCTTCTACATATTTTTGGTAAAAAAATCGCAATAGGCGTATATATTGATTGGGTTGCACAAAAGTTATCACGTCTACAAATTAGGGGAATAGATTTATGACATTTTTATTTATTTTTTTTACTAGTGATGGCGGCGATCTGCGTTATTGCGGCGGACAGATCGGACACACGTTTTTGGGACCAATGACCTTTATACAGCGATCAGTGCTAAAAATAGCCACTGATTACTGTGCAAATGTCATTGGCAGGGAAGGGGTTAAACTGTAGGGGGCAATCAAGGGGCTGTGTTCCCTCAGCGTGTTCTAACTGTGTGGGGGCTGGGTCAGCCGGGGCATGACAGATCTAACTGTTCCCGATTACTGGGAACAGTAGATCTGTCATTTGTCCCCTGACTGAACGGGGAACCAGCGTGTTTACTCTGGCAGATCTCCGTTCTGCCTCTGTAACAGGCGTTCTCGAGTTGCTGGCGGACATTGAGTCTGCCTGACCCGCGGGCGTGGTCCTGCCTGAGCCGCCGTACAGCTACGATTCGCGCAGCAGTGCCAACCTGCCGCCATATTATGACGGCGGCCGGTCGGCAACTGGCTAGAGAGGCAGCATAATCATACATGGCCTAACAATTAGCAGACCATAACCGGACTGGAGCCGTGCAGAACATATGTAAAAGACAACCCGGGGAGCCAGGTATATATTCAACTTTTTAATTAATATTATGAATTTAAATGAATTTGAATTTGTTGGCCATTATCGGCACCTTTTAGTGCAAGAAAAGTTTAAGAAAAATTGGTGTTTAAAATTTAGTTTGTTGCATTTTTGGTCAGTTTATTTTCATTTTTTTTATTTATTTCAGGCACTTGTATAGCGCTGTCAATTTACGCAGCACTTCACATATACATTGTACATTCACATCATTCCCTACCCTCAAGGAGCTTACAATCTAAGGTCCCTAACTCACATTCATACATATACTAGGGCCAATTTAGACAGGATCTAATTTACCTACCAGCATGACTTTGTAGTGTGGGAGGAAACCGGAGTACCTGGAGGAAACCCACGCAGGCACAGGGAGAACATGCAAACTCCTGGCAGGTAGTGTCGAGCTTGTTCAGTTAAAAAACGCATCAAAAATGCACCTCCCCATTGAAGAGCATTGAAAACGCAACAAGAACGCATTAATCCCGCACTGGTGTTACGTTTTTGATGCAGTTTTTGAGTATTGACCTATGAAAAACAAACGATAAGCACGGCAAAATTACGTGCGTTTTCTGTGCCATGATCAGCACCTTTTTCTCATTGGCAAAATGCCGATAACACCATTTTCGGCCGCCGAAATTTCGGGTGCATCTCTAATGTAAACATCCTTGTGACAGCATTAGGCATGTGACAGGTAATCTTTATGGAGAGTCCTGGGGTCTATAGGTCTGAATGAGACCTAAAGCGGGTCGAATGCACCTGTTAAAATCTGAATGATCTCAGAATCTTCTTAAACTGATGGCATTGACCCAATCCCGGGGCAGGGATGGGAACAAGACCTGAAATTGTTACTGAATGACAGCAAGGAGAAATCGGGTTCCTGTCCTGTTATGTGGCAGAGCTGTGTAAATCTTAGGAGTGGATGGACAGGAATACAGATTCTTGACAGGTAAAGCATCTCTCATCCCTGTATTTAGCTGCTTGGAGTTCAGCTTTAAATGTTGCAGTAGCAGTGAAGCGGGCGATAACTGACCGGCACACTGATCCCTCCCATCTCATTGCCATAGCGCCCCCCCACCCTCCCTAAATCCTCCACTGTAAAGAAACGCCATGCATGTTTAGCTAGAGAATCCCTAACGAGGCGGTTTGATGTTAATGAGCTAATTGTCAGTGTAATTATTTATTGACGCCACTTGCTGCTGTGGAGGTTTTTTTTCGCTGGTGTGCAGCTGTATTTGTCGTTTCCCAGCGAGTTTGTTGAGACAAAGCGGCAGAGTAGTAAACAGCAGCAGTGTTTTCATCCCTCTTACATATGCAGGAGGCACTGAGAGAAGGAATCCGAAGACGCAAAGCGAGCTGCTCAGTTCAGCGTGCGGCCAAGATACAATTTCACGCTGTGTTTTTTTTTTTTTTTTTTGTAGAGATGATTGGCATTAAAGTGCAAGTGCCCCCTCTCACCACTTCTGCCCGCTCAGTGTTTGATGTTCCTCCCCCCTCCCCCCCCAGGTACATTTAATTACCTTTCTCCCAAGTGAGCCTTCCCTACGCTGTCACCTTTCTGCCCCCACGCGCTTTTATAAAATTCTGCTGATTGACGCAGGTGACCTGTGGTGACGGGAAGGCCAGTGTATGGAGCAACATGGCGGAAACCTGATTGTCACTGCTTCGTGAGCGCTGTGCAGCTTACAGCAGGCTCGGGATAAAAGCTGCGCAGGTCTGGAAGTTCTAAGGCCCATTTACGTGCACTGCTTTGAAGGCGTCCCATTGACTGAGCTGCAAATTTATTTATTACAGGCACTGATATAGTGCCAACAATTTTACGCAGTATATATTGTACATTCACATCGGTCCCAGGAGCTTACAATCTAAGGTCCCTAACTCACATTCATACACATACTAGGGCCAATTTAGACAGGAGACCATCAACCTACCAGCATGCAGGGTGGATTTGATTTAAATCAGAATTGTAAGGGCCGATTCGCAGCGCACTGCAGTGTAAGTCCTATGCGATCTCTGTGCGATGCAAATTCAGCCATAGAGATAATATGGCTGAATTTGCATCTCAATCGGAGCAAACTCGCACAGGACCCTTTTTTTTTTGCAACAGCAGAATCAGATCGCATGGTTGTTCACACCATTCGATCCGATTCCTATGCGAGTTTGTAGTTCACACTGAAATTATTATTATTATTATTATTATTATACAGGATTTATATAGCGCCAACAATTTACGCAGCGCTTTACAACTTGAGGGTAGACAGTACAAATATAATACACTTAAATACAGTAGGAATCAGAGGGCCCTGCTCGTTAGAGCTTACAATCTAAAAAGGGAAGGTCAAGAGATACACGAGGTAATAACTGTGGGGAATGTGCTAATAGAGAAGATAAATGTACAGTTGTTAGGTGGGAGCCGGATAGGCTTCTCTGAAGAGATGAGTTTTCAGGGATCGTCTGAAGGTGGACAAACGAGGAGAGAGTCGGACAGATTGTGGTAGAGCATTCCAGAGGATGGGAGAGGCTCTGGAGAAGTCCTGGAGACGAGCGTGGGATGCGGTGACAAGGGAGCTGGAGAGCAGGAGGTCTTGGGAGGAGCGAAGAGATCGATTTGGTTGGTATTTTGAGACCAGGTTAGTGATGTAGCTGGGGACCAGCTAAATATCATAAATATGCGAACTGATTTGGGGATGTCATTAGCTTTGTATTGACACTCCCCGCAGTTCACATATGAACTGCCGCCGGTAGACTTGCGATGCTGGAACCCGCAGTGGATTTGCAGGGTTCCCACATTGCAACTGTGTGAACCGGCCCTTAAAGCTGAGTTCCACCCAAAAGTGGAACTTCCGCTCGTCACATTTGGCACCTTTCGGGGGGAGAGGACACCCGTCTTTGACAGGTGTCCTTTTCCACACATCCGGGAGCCCAGGGCTGCAGCCGAAGCCGTCAGCAGCCCGGCTCCCTCCTCCCTCCTCCGCCACCACCAATGGGAAAGCGCAGCGGCGGATCACGCATGCTCACTAGGGACCCGGCTGTGAAGCCGAACGGCTACACATCTGGGTTCCCTTACCTTTAATGGCGGTGGCAGCACTTGACCTGTCGATCCGAAGATCGGTGGGTGGTGCCGATATCGCTGGACTACAGGACAGGCAAGTGTCCTCAAGTTAAAAGTCAGCAACTACTGTATGTGTAGCTGCTGACTTTTAATTTTTAAAGTAATGGTGGCAGCAGCTCACGACGGTGGCGGTAATTTCCATTCCCTTGGGTCTGCACATCGGCAAGCCGAAGTGTCGGCCCAGGGATCACGCGTACGTACTCGG
>BLSH010481670.1:3502090-3520562 GCA_018402905.1 Glandirana rugosa | reverse complement strand
GGGGTTAGGTATGGGGCAAAGAACTTGCTGACAGGAGGGGAAATCGGAGAAATGTGCTCAGAGAATTGCTGCTCTGTCCTTGTCCAATCAAAGGCTGGGGTGGGGCTGCTGTCCCTGGCCAGCTCTACAGACTAGCTGGAGCATTCTTTATTTCCGCAGTTTTCACCACCCATAAGGGCCCTTTCTTAGTGGTGCGCTTTCGCCACGCTAAAACTCATCTTTCCAGCACGACAAAAACGCATGAGAATGATCCTGTATGACCATTCGTAGTGCTGCAACCTCAAAGCTTAGAGCACTGTTCAAGCCAGGAACTCAACACTTAGGATCCGCAGGAAGAGAGGTGCAGCCATGCCAATTTGCCACCCAGAGCAGTATATGCAATGCGTGAAAGAAGGTGCCAGCATAATGCAGACAATTCGGTCAAAAATTCAGGCTGAAATCGGATCTGGAATAGTGAACGGGGACGCACCGGACCCCTGCTGTGAGCCGCATGCGAAGATAGTGTGAACCCAGCCTAAAGAGCGATGGCTTACATGTCCCCACCAGGAGCCCCCACTTCCCTGACGCATTTCGCCCCATTCATCGGAGCTTAATCATAAGGTCACATCGCTGCCCTGCATTTGTGCTGCGTTTTTGAAAAGTCCCGCATGCTGCATCTGTGATGCTCTTTACAAAAGACCCCCAAAATCGCACTTCCCATTGATTTCTATAGAAAGTTCACCAAAAACACATAAACTTATCCGTGGTGCGTTTTATTAAATCACATGTCTAGGATTCACAGGTGCATGCTGGGAGTGCGGAATCCAGAAAACGCACCAAAAAGGCATTGAAAGCGTTTTTATGTGCAAGCGCCCTTAATATTGTAACATTCCCAGAGTAATAAACCAACAATGCGGAGACCAATAAAAAAATGTATTTACACGGTATGTTTGCTGCCGAATTTTTAGTCCTTAAATCGTTCTTCTGTTAGCAGCTTTCCTTGGGCTCAGGGACGCCGAACTACTTTCAGGCGGCGCAGATTTTATTATGATCTTTTATAGTGTATAATTGAGCATTTTAATTGCATTGTTGGCCATTAACTTGAAGAGAGAGAGCGCAAGCTGCAGAGCTTGCAGCATTATTGCAAATAAAATACATTGTTAAAGCGATAATGCAGAAAGGCGACGTAGCATGCGTGTGTGGGCGTCTGATCTATAAGAATTATTGGTGGGTATAATGTATGGTATTATCCTTATAGGTATATGATAGGGGTGGGTGGGGGGAGGGGAATTAAGGGGGATCGATATTTGATCTAAAGTGACAAGTAGCAAGGGCTCTCAGTTTTCAGAGCTTCAGTTTTTTTCCAGCTATTGAACGCCAAATAGCAGCTTTTCAATCGGTGTTTAGTGCGTCGGAGCTGCGGGGGGAGAAGAGGAGGGGAAGCGGATGAATGGAGATCAATGCGGAATGGCAGGGAGAGACTGATCCTTTCAATTATGAATCCTAGAAATTTGATGATTGTTTTTCCTGTTGTCTCTCTAGCGGAATACGTGGCTATTGTGTCCTTTCTCATTGTGCTCCCATGGATTTTATGGGGGGCCTGCTGTATTTAACCCTTGGGTGTCTGGGAATTCTTCACCTAGTTCTCAATCACCCTGTATTGTTCTTCTGGTGTAATTGGAGGCGAGTTTCACAAAGCGCAGATCTTGTTTTCAATGAGCGACGCAAAAAGTGCAACAAATGTAAAAAGACAGATATTACTTTTATTCTCCACCAAAATGAGAACCTGGTATTGGTGTGGTGGGCTTCATGGATGGAGATGGATTTTTTGGGTAAACACCATTTTGCCATGGCGGGCCTGTAAGGGTATGGCACACCTACTGGGGTGGCCTGGTCACCAACAAGTGAGATCCTTCAAAGGGAGTCTGTGGTGTACATATTGATTAGTTGTAATATTCTCATAAAAGTTTTTTTTTTTTAAAGTCTTTAAAAGAATTGTTGCTGTTCCATATTTTCTGAAGTATCCATTTGTAGATTTGATCTTGAGTAGCCAGCTGTATGGCAAACAGATCAATAAGTACTTTAGATTAGCAACTAGAGAGATGATGCCCATTACATGGTGAGCGCAGTCACTGCAAAACTACCAAGCAGAAAGCAGAGTCTGCATATGAAATGGGCAAAGGTAGTGCCGGCTGATACAGTACTGTGCATACACAACTGCAAACATCACTAGATCACTTCTGTTGTTTTCTTTCTCTCTTTTGCCTTTTTTCTCTCTCTATTCACTTTCATTCTGCTTCCCTCTTTCATTCTCTTTAACATTCACACACATACTCTTGCTCTCTCTCTCTCTCATTGCCCCTCTTTTTTTTTCATTCTCTCACTTTCATTCTCCCTTTGATCTTTTTTCTTTCTCTCATTCTCCCTTTCATTCTCTCACTTTCTTCATTCTCTTTCTTTCATTCTCTCTCTTGCTCTTTCATTCTCTCTCTCGCTCTTTCATTCTCTCTCTCTCTCTCTCATTCTCTCTCTCGCTCTTTCATTCTCTCTCTCGCTCTTTCATTCTCTCTCTCGCTCTTTCATTCTCTCTCTCGCTCTTTCATTCTCTCTCTCGCTCTTTCATTCTCTCTCTCGCTCTTTCATTCTCTCTCTTGCTCTTTCATTCTCTCTCGCTCTTTCATTCTCTCTCTTGCTCTTTCATTCTCTCTCGCTCTTTCAGTCTCTCTCTTGCTCTTTTTCATTCTTTCTCTCTCTCTCGCTCTTTAATTCATTCTCTCTCGCTCTGCCTTTCTTTCTCTCTCTCTTTCCCATTCTTTCTCTCTCTGGCTCTTTCATTCTCTTTCTCTCTCTCTCTCTCTCTCTCTCTCTCCCCCTTTTCTTTTCATTACCTCATTTTCTTTTATGTCCTCTCTTTTATTCTATTTCTCTCATATTCTGATTCTATTTTATTTTCTAACTATTTCTCTCACACCCTCTCTCTCTTTCACTCTCGCTCTGATTGCATTTCTCTTTCATCCTCCCTCTCACCCTTTTCTCATTCCCTTTTCTACTCTCCTTTCACACTCCTTTCATTCTTTTATTCTCTCACCTCCCTCATTCTCTTTTCTTCTTCTCTCTTTTTCTTTTTTTATTCTCTTGCTCTTTCATTTTCTGTTTTATTATCCCTCACCTCCAATGTTTCTCTCTCATTCATTCATTCATTTTCTCTCTTCTCATTTTCTGACCTTTTATTCTCTCTCTAGCTCTCAAATTCTGTATTTCTTTTTCATTGTCTCCCTCTCTCTCCTCATTGTTATTGTAAATTAACAGATATTCTATACATGTGTTCTGCGGAATATGAACTGTAATTCCTCCAAAAAATTGTCCTTAGTAAAACCCCTGAGGCATCCATTTAGAGGTCTAATATAAAAAAAAAAAAAAACATTTCTGCGTTTTAGAGAAATATTTTTGAAGGGGTCACTACCTGTACCCTCTAGATCAGGGGTGTCAACCTCCATTTCATCGAGGGCCGCATTAGCCGTATGGTTGCCCTAAAAGGGCCGGTTGTATCTTTTAGTGCGATACATAAAAAGTGCTGGGTTCAAGAGTACGTTATGTACAGAGTGCAGAACTGAGGTTTATGCTATGTACAGAGTGCAGGGTTCAGGAGTGCGATGCATACAAAGTTCAGTGGTGTGCAGTGTACAGAATGCAGGGTATAGGGGTGCGCTATGCACAATGTGCAACACCAACCCCCTCACCGAAGCATCCTTGCTTCTCTCTTCTACCTTGCCTGGCTCTACTACCTCCCTTTGTAGGCGGCTTTGTCACACCTTGCAGGGAGCAGAAGCAGAGGGTGAAAGTTGGAGGTGGCAAAATGGAGTTCTGCCAGATTTCGGCTGCAAAACTGGGTGCGAGGGCCACAGGAC
Source organism: Glandirana rugosa (assembly GCA_018402905.1). Taxonomy (NCBI): domain Eukaryota; kingdom Metazoa; phylum Chordata; class Amphibia; order Anura; family Ranidae; genus Glandirana; species Glandirana rugosa. The sequence goes on along the minus strand of BLSH010481670.1, from coordinate 3,516,675 downwards.
AAGGCCTGGAGGGCCGCATTCGGCCCGCGGGCCTTGTGTTTGACATATGTGCTCTAGATGTATTTAGTATTGGCAAAATAAACATTTCTGTTCTTTTTGACAAAATTGATACAATGTGACCTCCACTCTGAAGCGTTTGTCAGCAGGAAGCTCCGCTATCAGCTGCTGAGTTGAGGCAGTTGGAGAATGTAGGACACCAGGAGTGAAGTTCCTCCGTCTGCGTCCTCCTCCTCCCAGCTCGATAGCAATGCAGTGCCTGGGTTTTTGTTGTGCTGGGTGTCAGCCAGCTTCTGCCGTGGCTTTAGCGGAAAAGATAGCTGCTGTCTCATCAGTTATTTGATAGTTGTGAGGATGTTAGTGTAATCCCCCCTCCTTCCTCCATACGCTGCCCTCCCATGAGGGCATCCCAGGTATTTACCGAAAGAGGACACCAGGCATTGATCGTCCCAGCACCAGTCCCACTCTTTCAGTGCCAGGTTGGCCAGCATTGGTGTGGGTATACAGGATTATTTGGTTAGGTGGTACAGAAAGGAGCAATGATGGACAAAATGTGCTAACCCATAGCCACCAATCAAATGTAAACATGCACATCACAGCAGGGAATCACGTGACTTGCCCAACAACAAATATTACAACTGCCTGGAAGTATCACTTTCTTACATTGGAACCATCATACATAATGCAATTTGTTGACTATTCAGTTGGGCCAGTCTTTATCCATTGGCTGTTCAGTTGGGTCAGTCTTTATCCATTGGCTGTTCAGTTGGGCCAGTCTTTATCCATAGGCTGTTCAGTTTGGTCAATCTTGTAATCCATTGTATAATACATAGTCCTCCCAGAGTTTCCACTAGCTCAACCTTACCAATGGTTTGAGCTCAAACAATAGGACTTATTACCTTGTCTTTGTGTTGGGACTATGTTGGGCAAAGCTGGCCAATGTAGCTCAGCAGCCCTGGTGTGAACAAGCCCTAAGTGCAACTCTTACATAAAGTGGAAAAACAATGGATCTTCTGGAAAGTTAAACTGCTAATAAAACTATGTTATTGCTATATAACAAGTTTTTCTGGGACCATTTTGTAATCGGCATGATATAATTCAGAAAAACAGAGAAGGAACTTCAGTAAAACAAAGCAAATAAATTCCACATAAACGTAAGCCTGTGAGAGCCCCCCTTGCATAAAAGTTCCCATGTGAGTGCCCCTCTTGCATCCGGTGTTCCCATGTGAGTGCCCCTCTTGCAGCCGGTGTTCCCATGTGAGTGTCCCTCTTGCATCCGGGTCCCCATGTGAGTGCCCCTCTTGCATCCGGGTCCCCATGTGAGTGCCCCTCTTGCATCCGGGTCCCCATGTGAGTGCCCCTCTTGCATCCGGGTCCCCATGTGAGTGATTAGAAAATTTAGTGTTGCGCTGATTCAGCAAGGTGGAAAATAGTTATCCAATAAGCAAACACAATAACGTGCGTTATATAATCAAAACACATTCAAAAGTCCATATTTCAAGCCTATACAAGTGATGAATGGACAACTCTGTTTGATGTCCTCATATGATTAACACCGTGGGCATGCCATAAATCAAGTGTCACGCAACCACCGCCACCGGATAAGATGTATGCTTACCCTCAAGCGTTGACACACCTGTTACGGGTGGTCAAAATCAGCATGCGAGTAAGACTCCTCTATGTCTTTAATCCACAATCCTGAAGGGCATCCGTAAATTCCATCCAAGTCTCATATAGTGTGTATCTCCCTCATTCAGAGAACATGCACCAAATCAGGAAGGAAAAGGAGTGGACATAGCGTAAATCCGTATAAAAAGCGGTATACTTTATTAAAAGTTGCACTTATACTATATCCAAAAGATTATTGCATGTATAAAAACACATCTCCCACAGTGAACAAGTAGTTAGATGAAGGGGTACCGGAATGCAGCCGTTGCCCTACTGGTTTCGTCAGATTATACCTCTTCCTGGGGCCCCATGTGACTGCCCCTCTTGCATCAGGGTCCCCATGTGAGTGCCCCTCTTGCATCAGGGTCCCCATGTGAGTGCCCATCTTGTATCCAGGTCCCCATGTGAGTGCCCTTCTTGAATCAAGGTCCCCATGTGAGTGCCCCCCTTGCATCTGGCCACTGATAGCAGGCTGCTTGTGGCATGTGGGGCATAGTTTGGAGGCCCCAAGGCTTAGTATTCAGCTACCTGAAAAAAAAGGCTCTGTGGGGCTAGTTTATTTTATCTCGGCAGTCCTTCAGCACAGATTTTAATTCCTGTGTGTAAAATACCAAAACGTGTGAAAATATGGCACTGCAAGTCACGTCACCAATTTTATTTACAACAAGAACACCAAAGGTAGGCTTCCTGAAAACTGCGGTTACTCTCATCTCAGTAAATCGACGCATAGTAATCTGCACTTCGAAAGAGCCAGCGGCCGGCTATACAGAAAAATACGTACCATTTTGCACGGCGACCTCTTCGGCGTGGCTGAATGTTTTGCAGAATGCCAAGTCAGGGCACTTAAGAGCCGGGTTTGGAATAATGCACACATTATGTCTCAAACAAGTGTCTGTTCACACTTTGTGAAGATACTCGGGACATTAATCAATCACCAGGAGCTGTCAGGTTTCTGACTGGAGACACGGAAAACAATTGGAGCCTGGCCAGTGCGCCTTTTCTCTGGGAGCGAGCAGCTGACACTACTGCTAATACCAAGCTCTGTGTGCCTTCATTCTGTGCACGGCATTACAAGGCCACAAAGAAGCACACACCTCGCACATACACCTCGCAGGAAGCCATTTTGTTGGCCTGACCGGTGTTTAGCCTGTCAGCACGCTGACATCTGTTCTAAGGTGAACTTGTCACTTGAAAATCATGTGTAAACATGAATTACAAGATAGAAGGCAAAAATGTGTCCAGTACACGTACCATCATAGGACATGGTCTGCCCCGAGTCAAAGTTAGGGTCAGGAATCTTTGCATAGGTCATTGACGAGCTCTAATGACAAGTTTGTCTCGAGACAAATTATGCATTTTTTATTTTATACATTATATACACATTTTTTCTTTTTTTTTTTAATTTGTAGCTTATAAATAGTGTAGTTGTAGACCATTCAACCCTTTTAACATGGGGAAATGCTTGAAATTTCAGGATTCAGAGAATCTCCGCTAATAACTCTAACAGTACAACTAATGATACATTTTCATTAAAAAATTAATTGAGCTATAAAATTAACAAAAGAATATGGAATGTGGTGTGCATGCCATATTTTGACATCCATTCTATAGGACAAAATTACATTTCAGTAATATTAATAGAATAAACAAACCGTAAAAGTAGCCCAAAAAAGAAAAATACATTAAAAATTGGTATTGTTCTCTTATTGGTCAGTGAAATGCCCCTTTACATTAATATTCAGTGTAAAAGCGCCCACTTAAATTAGGCAATAGAAAAAGGCCCCCTCACATTGGTGGTCAATAGAGAAAGCCCCCTTTAAATTGGTAGTCAATGAGAAAGTCTCCCTTGCGTTGGTGGTGGTCAGTGAAGAAAGGCCTTCTTGCGTTGGTGGTGGTCAATGGAGAAGGGCTTTCTTGTGTCGTTGATGGTCAATGGACAAGAGCTCCCTTGCACCAGTGGTGGTCAACGAGAAGGGCTCCCTTGTGTCAGTGGTCATCAATGGAGAAGGGTCCCTTTGCGTTGGTGGTGGTCATTGAGTGAAGGACTCCTAGTTGGCTAAAAGAATGCCCTTTACGTTGGTTGTTGGTGGGAAGAATGCCTCCTTTACAGCTAAAAAGAACATTCGGGTCAATGATCACTTATCTGAAAAGCTCAAGTGACCCCTAGCCAACAAGCTAGGGAAGAAGCATATAATTCCACAGAAAGCTGGTTGAGAGTCTGTTGTGGACTATTGTAATTTGTTGATTTGGCCTCCTCTACGCAAACCCCATTCATCTTTTCCAGAAACCCCTAACCTCTTGCGACAAGCCCCAACAATTTTCATCTTGCGTCATTCCTTGGTTAACATCTGATTGGCGTTATTATTTTTTACATTCTGTCCTTCAATTTGTTATGCTCCAAAGCAAATAATCAGAACCGTAATCCGATATATAAATGGGAGCTTTGTTCGGCTGGTTGTGTACTTTCATTTCCTACACCGACATTCTTTAGACTGAAAAGTTGATTTAGTGGAGCACTGTGACTAGTGAAAAGGGTTGCCTGAAAATAAATTAGTTTAATTTTTAATTGCCTTGTCATTTACTGACAACATTGTGATATATTTCTGCTGAAGGCTAGGTTTTGGTGGCCTGAATACATTTTTATAGTACCTATATCCCACTACAGCATTGCTGACAGTCAACCTCTCTAGGGGTGGCCATTTTTTCCATGTGGTGGCCATATTAAGTGTAAGCTTTTGGTCATACCAGACCAAAACAACTCCGTGGATCAAACTCCATGGGGAAAAAGTCAAACCACAGTTAATAAAATATGTAAGAATTAATTGGAGATGGAGTTGAGTGTTTCTGTTCTCAAGTTGACGGACGGTATGTTAATGACATATGGCGTTCTATGCTAGGCCTGTGACCCAGTCTATTTAATCTCGCCATGCATTTTTCCAAGCTACTATCCATTAGCAGCTCTTATTAAATGGCCAACAGCTTTTTTGTCAGGCAAATCTAATCAGAACCTCTTTAGGATATTCTCTGCTGACTTTCTTGCAGAGCCTGAAATGAGAGAGACAGCCAGTAAATAATTGACATGCTGTAGGTTATGTAGTTGCCTCTCGATCTATATCAAAGCTCTTCATGTGAGAATAGGACTTGTGCGCCATTTTTCCTCCTGTCCAGATGTGTCATTACTGAACGTTCCAAATTCTGACATTGTAGAAGAATTTTATGCAATCTTCACCCGGTAGGACATTGCGTATCTGACGGAACTATCCTTTGTGCTTACGGCATCCAATCATATTTTTTCTTCCAAAAAGAATTGTCTTTGGTGCTCACAACATCCACTCTTATTCTCCAAAAGAGCTGCCCTCGGGGCTCACAGCATCCAGGCACATTTTTTCTTGCAAAAGAACTGCCCTTGGTGCTTAAGCATTCAATCATGTCTATCCTTCCAAAATACAGTAACTGTCCTTGGTGGTCACAACATCCAATCTTATTCTTCCTTCCAAAATAACTCCCCCTGGCAATCGCAACATCCAATCATATTTTTCCTTCCAAAAGCACTGCCCTTGTTGCTCACAGCTTCCAAGCATATTCTTCCTTCTAAAAGAACTGCCACTGGTGCAGTTGCTCATATCCATCATTCGGAAATTACTGCTGTTGGTGCCCACAGCATCCAATCATGTTCTTCCTTCCAAAAATACTGCCCTTGGTGCTCACATCATCCAATTATATTCTTTGTTTTTGGTGTCCATGTTCAACGCAGCTTGAGCGATGACCTTTTACTTCCTATCTTGGACATGTGACAGGAAATTAGAGGAAATCCCACTGAAATGAGAACAGAACATTCATCCCCATTCGAAGATATCCCCTTGGTCCTGGTTTGGTCTGGCAGGGTGGGAGACCGCTGCAATTAAAGAGGAACTCCAGTTAAGAAACAGGCACTCACCAGTCCGGGAGTGCAGTGCTGTCTTCATCCGTGCCGGTTCTTTGCTGATCTTCATATCCCTGGCGCCGCCATTTTGGCTCTGCAAAGTGGATGTGACTTCCTGCTGTTTCACAGCTGGCTCCCCACTGCAGATGTGCGAGATCACGCTGCGCTGTCAGATTGGTCCTGTTGGCTCCTGGGACATAGAACTTGTCCTACAAGCTTGTGGGCTTGGGGAAGAAGGGTCAAATTTCTGCCCATACTTCTTACTTAGATGAGAATTGCAGAAGTGGGAGCGGGTACCTGTGAAAAGAAGGTCACCGCTCCCATACCCCCCACACCCCCAGAAAAAGAAAAACCCTTTCAAATGTGTTGGGAAAGCAGGAGACAGATAACAGTGTTTTCAGGTTCAAGTGAAGGCTCCACTTTAAGTAACACAGGTCTTTTCCCTCCCCCAGCCAGTGATTGGACAGGAAAAGTAGAAGTAACAGACTAATAAACACTCTCCCTGTCATTCCACTCTCTCCTCCTATCAATGTGTTCCTTGTTAGCACATGAGCACTCCAGCACAACTAATTGGCTCCTTGTTCTGCTTCTCCCTCCTTCTATGGGAGCCCTGCTGTAGAGGGACTACAACGGGCTAATATCGAGTAAAATTTAGTTACTTGCCCTGCCTTTTTAAAAAGGTAAATAATACATTAAAATGTAAAAATACATTTAGTGATGTATTAATAATAGAGCTCATTAATTGTGTCTTTTATATCTGCCTGGAGTTGAGCTTTAATTGATCTCTGGAGCTCTGTTAGAGGGAGCTCCTCCGGCTCCAATACTGCTTGGCCTGGGCACATTAATAAAACATGCTGATTTGGTATGGTTAGCTGTGTTTTATAGGCATATTTCAGGCTGGATATCATTATATAAGAGATCCAGAGCCTTTCCAGAAACCGAAAAGGTATAAAAACTTTGGGGGGAGCACCCCTCGCTCCTGTGAAGCTTCCAGCTTACTTTTATATGGCATGCTGTATTCCCAGATGAAACAATACCGTTTCTACATTTATAAACTAATAAACGTGTTCTCCTCGTTCCCTATTAAAAAAAAAGAAAAATTGAACCGTAATCGCCGCTCAGATTTGAAACGTGTAACTTGTACATGGAGACTATAAAGTTCCCTCTGGGGACACTTTTCCCAGACTAAATAAGCATTACATAATGTTTTCTTCCTACACAATTGATGTATTTTCAATAACTCTGAAGATTTTTACTCTTGCGAAAAAAACTTTTTTTTTTCTTGCTAACAATTGCAAATTAATAGCAAAATGCTGATTCTGACATTTAAATCACGCATTAATGCAACCTGATAATTACAACGCCAGCAATTAATCTTTCCAGCTGCGTTAACTCTTAGCCCAGGTTTAAAGAAGCAAAAACTTTTTTTTTTTCTCCCTACCTCGTCTGTACTTTGTGCTTGGGGGGGCTCAGGAGGTTTGCGGATGTGGCGTCAGATTGCAGGTGGGAGAGCGTGGACCGCCTTGCTAGACTGGCCTTCTGACACCAGTGCATGAGGCCTCCTCACCCACAACCCCTGCAGTCTTGTTCTATTGATTTCTCTAAGCCCTCCGTGTAGGCCTTTCCCAGAACCTGACCGTGTACTGCAATTGTAAGTGGTATGCTTGTTTTCAGGCATACTAATGGCATTCTGCCCTCCATGGATAAAAGCTCAGTAGAAAGATAAAGGTGAATGCAAAGCAATGGAGTGGAATTCTTTCCATTTCAAAACCCACAATTGTAAAACATAGATTATTTTTTTGAGAGCAATGATACCCACACTGGGTGCAAAGGGCAGTACTGACATTTTGGTTTACATTTCAGGTGCATCAAAGCAAATGGTGTGCAAAAGTCTTGAGGTTTGTTTTCAGAAAGCAGCCACATCCCATACCGAAAAGTCTGCCACCCTTGCATTTTTTGTGGAAGCAGTGGTTTCTCTGAAGAAGTCCATCTGCCTCCTGCTGAGTCAGACTTATAGCTTTCTAATCAGCAAAATGTGCGCTTACTAAAATGGTAGAGCTCTAGATCTGCGGCATTGGGGGTGTGTCGGACCTCTTCAGGGAGATGACTGCTTCCATGAGTGGACTAACTTTTTCTCTGTGTGAAAGTAGTAGTCTCTCTGTAGAGGTCCATCACGCCCCCTGCCAAGTTAGACCTATAACTCTTCAATGTAAAGCAAAACATATGTTCCCTATAATTGGGAGTCATTGGGGGCATGTCAGACCTCTGCTTCCATAGATGGACTGACTATGCGTGAAAGCTGCAGTCTCTCTGCAGTGGTCCAGCATACACCCTGCTTTTTCAGACCTATAGCTTTCCAATCAGCAAAACATATACTCCCTACATTTGGAGAGCTCTGACTCAGCAGGGGGCATGTCAAACCTCTTCAGAAAGACCGCTGTTTCCATAGGTGGAATCTGTGGCCTCTGTGTGGAAGCAGTGGTCACTCTGCAGAGGTTTGAAACGCCTCCTACCGAGTAGGACCTGTAGCTTTACAGTCTGGAAAACTTGGCTCTGCAAGGGGCATGTCAGACCTCTTCGGGGAGACCACTGCTTCCACAGGTGGACTGATCTTTCAACGAGCAATCCACATCCATGTCCTTGTCCTCTTTCAGGCTCTTTATATGTTATATTTGTGCCCCAATATTTTTATTTTTAAAGATGTTCTGCTATTCTGGATGAAGGCCAGGAATAACGGCTTTGTCATTCAGCCATAGCAGAGGCCATAGGGTGCATACACTAATAAGCAGATTAGTTTGAGTTATTTTGGTTCTCTGTTCCTTTCTTTGGAAGATGACAGACTTCCGCGATCCAATTTTGTGTATGTTGACAAGTCTACTGATGATGACACAGAAGGACCATGGAAGTGATTCATAGTTTTGGGAGGCTATGGATATTTGGAAACAGGAATTGATAAGTCACAAGTACTTTCCGGGACGCTGATGCTTGGCATGCTCAGGATGCGCTCAGGAAGCAGTCCTTCGTACATCTCATTCTTAGAATGCCACTTGAAACCTGAAACATCTGCCCTTGCTTCTGTGCTAATTTAAATGCGTCTCACAAGTCAAGAATTTTGACGCTTTCCATGGAATCCATAATTGGGATTCATAATGTATTAATTTGTTTTTTGTTTCCTTTTTTCATATTTTCCATTCCTGACACTGCTATGGTTCTTCAGAAGGTGGGGCACACAGTCTACAGAATTGCAGGATGTGAAAATGTTGTCACCAGTCCTATACAATGATGCCATATAGCACAGCAGAATGAGTGGATCTGAGTATATGGATTACTTTAGAGCTTTTCTGTCTAATGTTGCCCTTTAAGGCCTCCATTTCTTATTTATAGACTGAAATGCCTGCCTTGTCATTGCACTTGGCACTTTATTTTTCATGGTTTATCATGAATACTTGCACTCTGTGTTGTTTTTTAAATTTATGCACAGAGACTGAGGGTTCAGGTTATTGAGGCATTCCCTGATGTCGGGGGGGAAGATCTGTGGCCTTCAGGTCTCTTTCCTCTCCCCACCCAGGGGGTCTGTCTTTGGGAGAACTCACCACCAAGCACTTGGAGGACTAGCTTTGGCAGGTCCCAAAGGAGTGGCATCCACCTGACTTCACTTTAGCTAGACCGTAGAGCAGGGTCTCTCAAAGGGTTCCTCCAGAGGTTGTTAAAGGTTCCTTGAGCAATGAGCACTTTGTGCCTCTCAGGCACATTGATCTTTTTAGCTATCTGTAAGGGAGCAATTCTTCCCAATGATCACAAGTGTAAGGAGCATTCTTCCCACTGGCCGTCACACTAATGTATCACGAGTTGTCGATATAGTATGTTTTAGCAGGGGCTCCCTGAAATCAGAAAGTTATTTCAAAGGTTCCTCTGTGTTGAAAAGGTTGAGAGAGGCTGCCAAAGAGTGTCTTGCCCCTGTCTGGAGCCTTGCACCCTGGTGGGGGGTTCTGGATTTAAGGCCCTCCCTCTATGGAGGTTTGGCCACTACTGTACCCTTGTGTACATTTTTTGTGTGCTGTGATTTCACGTTTCACTTGCTTTGTTCAAAGGGGTTCAACAAGCACTGCACCACAGAGCGCCCCCCCCCCCAAAAAAAAAATCATTAAAGGAACACACTTGGGAAAAATATGAAAACGGATATGCAGTTAATACAGGCTATTATAGTATCCTGTATACTACGGTCTTTTATGTACTTGCTTTTTATGTACATTTATATGTTGAGCAAACTGTCCCACAAAGAAAAAAAAAAAAACACTAGACTTTATCTCACTAGAGATAAACCTGGGTTTGGTTAGAACTTACAGTATATTCAGAAGGAACTTGGCTAGAAGGTGTCACTCCTGACAACTGCTTGACCAGAGCATCTCCCCTGCCTCTCATCTGCGCATACAAAAGTGGGTATTTGCTCGTGACATGGTTGACCTATAATGGACAAACCCAGGCTCATCCCTACTATGCACTGATTTAGTTGGAGAGAGCTTTGGTTCATTTAGTTCTTTTTCACCATAAGCTTTATGGTTATATTGTCTAATTGGGTCCCAAGCCCTACTCAGTAGAAGTTGTTGTTTCCACACCAATCAGCCATAACCTTCTTACCAACCACCATAACCCATCAAGGCATGGACTCTATTAGATCTCTCAAGCTATACTGTGGTATCTGCCACCAAGCTGCCAGTAGCAGATCCTTTATGTCCTGTAAGTTGCGAGGTGAGGCCTCCATGGGTCAGAAATCCCACAGATGCTCCAGATTGAGATCTGGAGAATTTGGAGGCCAATCTGGAGTCAACACCTCAAACAACGCTGTGTTCCTCAAACCATTCTTGAATTTGTCAGATCAGGCCACCTTCTTCCATTGCTCCGTGGTCCAGTTCTGATGCTCACATTTTAGGCGCTTTTTGTTGTGAACACGGGTCAGCATGGGCACCCTGACCGGTCTGATGCAGCGCCTTGTGCAACAAACTGCGATGCACTGTGTGTTCTGACACCTTTCTATCAGAATCGGCATTAACTTTTTCAGCAATTTGAACTACAATAGCTCTTCTATTGGATCAGACTAGCCCCCCCCCCCCCTTTTTTATTTCTCTTGCCAACTTTTTTCATTTTACATTTGTAGCAAATACTATTATTCCATATGTTTTAGCAGCATTTTATTATTCAACTACAATATTTTTCCCTGTAGTGATCCTTTAAGATCATTCCTTAGCGCACAGATGAGGGCTTCCTCCGTCTCTAGGGAACTAGAAAGGCTTTTGTATCATGTGTACTTGACTATAAGGATCACCCCTATGTAATATTAATTTATTGTTCCCCTCTCCAGCAGCGATCTAGTGAGATTCCTCGGTAGCCGCAGCTCTGAGGAAATGACTCTCGGCCTCGAGGACCAGAATAGAACCCAAACTCTTTCTGTGTGGAGCCTGCTAGGGCCTCTCTGTGGCTCGGAAGGCTGGAACCTCTAGATTTTATCGGCGTTTAATTGATTATGAGGAAAGCAAGAGGGAACACGAAGAGGTTTTATGGCTGTTCAGATACAGTAAATGGGCCAGACGTGGCGCAGCATCCACATTCCCCTCTTCCGCCCCTCAGAAAACCTTTTTAGAGATTGTTACCGCAGCCTCTACAACCACACCGTAAATGTCATGAATTTTTATTGCCCTATTTCATCTCACTTTGTGTCCTCGTAAAACTGGGTCCAGTACGTTGTTTTTTTTCCTTGTCTTTGATCCTCTTGCATTGTCTTAATCAGGTCTCTGTTACGGGTGGCTTTAGAAGTTTACTGGTAGGCCTCAAAAAGGTGGCACCCATTTTGTGAGCTGAATCAGCAGTATCCAAAAAAACTGCCACATTTTGAGGGGGGGGTTGGTTTTTGGCAACATCACTTGGGGCGCCATGACTGAAAGTGCGACCTATGCTGTATCAGACCAAAAACCTGCAATAGAATAAATTCTGGCCATACCTCTGCAGAATGTGATTGGAGTCGAAACTTTGCTGACCCAGATTTTAGTGATTGTAATGAATATATATTCTGGCTAATGGAGCAACTTTAGACATTAGTGAATCGACCTTCTGGCAGAGACCCGAAGTGGGCTTCTGTAAGAATCACAGACCTGCAAACTCTCTCTAGGCTGGCTGACCTGCATCCATGTAATATGCATAGCAACAGATCAGGAGACAAAGTTTTTGTCTTCCAATCTTTTACTAAGTACATAACTGGGATCTAGGCTAGTGGTTTGGGGGTGACCTATTGGTGTTTTTGTGATGACCTGTTGATGATGACCTGTTGGTGGTTTGGGGGTGACCTGTTGGTGTTTTTATGATGACCTGTTGGTGGTTTGGGGGTGACCTGTTGGTGTTTTTGTGATGACCTGTTGGTGGTTTGGGGGTGACCTGTTTGTGGTCTGGGTACAACCTCTTAGGGGTCTGGGTACGACCTCTTAGGGGTCTGGGTACAACCTCTTAGGGGTCTGGGTACAACCTCTTAGGGGTCTGGGTACGACCTCTTAGGGGTCTGGGTACGACCTCTTAGGGGTCTGGAAGGTTGACCTGTTTGTGGTTTCTGTCTAACCTGCAATGAAAATGTGATTCTCGAATAAAAAAGCAAGCAGTAAAACCTGATGTGTAGGATTCTAAATGATTTTAGTTGTGAATAAAATTCTCTTTTGAGAGTTAATTAAAGTCTTGGAAACTGATCGTTCAATTTTCTGCAGATGTTGATTTGGCAAACAAAATAGTCGCCTTCCTAACCAAGCTGCCTCCATGACACATCCTTGCTCGCCTTTTTGATTCGGTTATTTACTAGCTTTCTCCTCCTTTCTCCAATTACTCTCTCTAACTTTTTGTTGGGTTTTTTTGGTACGTTAATCCCCAGCCGCCCATTTTCCTTTCTTAATTTTCCATATTTATCCCCCCCCACCTCCTTCCTTGTATGCCATTCTTGTTTCCAGTCTTCTCTTCCCCTTTTTAATCTGCAGCAGATGTGAATCCCAGCCCATGCATGTATGTATGTGTGCAATTACCTTGTATATTTATATCTCTGGGCAGCCGAACAATAACGGCGTTTGTCTGCTCTGCTTTTGTTGTGTGTGGGATAATTGCAATTTATCTTCATAATAAGCTGAGAGTGAATGAAAATATGTGAAGTTGTGGAGACAGACAGACGTTTTTGAGGAGCCTTGCTGGATACGAAGCGTTTTTTGAATGTATAGCGTAGGACTGCATTGCCAAGTTTAATCTCAAAGAAAAGAAAAAAAATTCTACTTATGCAAATTAAATAACATTTTGGATCTATAGTTCTATTACCGCGCAGAAATTAAAATTTGCACTTGAGCATAAATATTGCTACATAGAAGGAAATAATTTATGCTACATTTGAACATTATGAGACCATGCAGTCTCAATTATGACAGGTCTGGATGTAATTTCTCGCAGGGCAAAGCAAAATTAATTTTGCATTTTGAAATATTTTTTAATTCCTTTCTATTCACAAATGCAATACCTATAGCATATTTCATTATTTCATACTATTGTTTCCACAGGGGGGCACACTGTTTAATTTTAGCACGAGACTGAAATGTATGTATTTATTACAGGTATTCATATAGTACCGTCAGTTCAGGCAGCGCCTTTACATGCTATTCATTCACATCAGTCCCTGCTTTCAATGAGCTTACAATCTAAGGTCCCTGTCATGCATGCTTATACACAGATACTAGGGCCAATTTATCAGCATGTCTTTGAAGTGTAGGAGAAAACCAGAGTACCTGGAAGAAACCCACGCAAGCAAACTCAAACTCCTTGCAAAAAGTGCCTTGGTCAGGATTGGAACCCATGATCCAAGCGTGGCAGATGTGATAAAGCGGAGCTTCAGCCTCTGTTCTTCATGGCTACAACCCCCTTCTACGCCACTATTCTGGTCCTGGCAGAACCCTCTGGCACATGTGTGCATGCACAGGGTATTGAGTGTGCAAAAAGATGGAGATGTTTTTGAGTTCCATGCTTCTCATCTTTGCACATCCGCAAGAAAACCCCACGAGCGTGCAGATGTATGGGGGTACCCCATGTGGGCAGATATGCCGCAGGGCTATTGGAACCCAAATTAGGCAGAATCCGGGAGGGGTGGGGAGGGCCTAGGCGATAATTTAATAAATATATATATATATATATATATATATATATATATATATATATATATATATATTTAATTTAAGCAGGGGAAGGACACCGAGCAAGAGCAGATTAGTTTGAGGCCAAGATGGCAGCTTCCTTGGCTGAAAAGGAATGGAGGGTTCAGTACCACTTTAAGATCATCTTTAAATCACTACAAAGATGCAGTAGGCCGAGTTATCCGCCGTCAGCTACACATCCATTGGTTGTACATGAAGAAATCCAGCTCCTAATTATTTCTCCATTAGATTATGGGAAGCATTGGTTAGGCTGCGGGTTTTCCCTGCCGCTAGTTATTTTCCACCTTTCTGATGTCACGTTTATGGAGGGGAAAAGGTGTAATAGGCAAACATTTGTTTTTAATTTGTGTTTTAAGCACTTTCTATTTTCTCGTGCCATAAAATATCAGCATTTCAAAGGCCCCACAAATTAATTGAGCTCTATTTATCTGCAGAGGAACGCGTTTTGGTCTTATAGGCTGCTAATGGTTTATCGCATTGCATTTATAGCCCTTTTGTTGTGGGAAGATTCAGCGTGGTTGTTTTATATATTTATTTCCCAGGCTGATTTTTATTTGTTCGTTTTATCAGTGTGGCTTTTTTTAATTATTCTTTCACGCGCCGGATCTCTTTATGGAAGCCTAGTTTCATCTGACCAGCACAAAAAATGCACTACCACTTTTTGGGTGTTTTGTTTCAAGTGTGTAAGTATCTATATCTGTTTGTAATATATATATGTGTGTGTGTGTGTGTGTGTGTGTGTGTGTATATGTGTGTGTATATGTATGTGTGTATAT
>BLSH010481670.1:3466342-3486696 GCA_018402905.1 Glandirana rugosa | reverse complement strand
CCCCCCCCCCCCAAACAATGCACCCACAGAGTCTGTCAGGTCTGCACACAACCATTAGAATCTTTAAGTCCGGCACGCTGAATGTAAATTAGGGGGCCGGGCACATGGATACGGGGTGGTGCCCGTAATGGACGGGCCGCCCCTGATGCATGTCAATAATGTGAATGGGCCCTTGACAGAAGCAAATATCTGACTGAATGCTGACCAGTCTCCATCCAGGGTCCGTGTGAATTTACCTTGCACATGAAAAGTAAAGCAAATCTTCTTTCAGGAGATCAAAGGGGAATATCATTTGTAAGTGTCCGCCTTTATCTATTCTCACCTCAGGCCATGGCTGCTGGGCCTGGCGAAAAAGCGGTTAATGTAATCATTGGATAATCACACAGTGCAGCCGCTATCAGCCCGCGCACAAGGCTCCAGCTTCATCCATTTTTAATGAGGGAGAGAAATCAGAGTGAAGACGCAGAAATGTGTATCTATTTATTTTGATGAATTAATCAGAAGTTGTTCAGCCCGGCTCTCTCAACTACAAAAGCAGCGGCGGGAGAGAGGCGAGCGGATTTTGAGATATCTGGGCCCGCACACTGGGGAGTAGAACAGACACAAGCAGATGGGCTGTCTTCTTTTTTTTTTTTTTTTAACTTTTTTTTTTGAGGTGGGGAATAAACAATCAATTTATTCTCCGCAAGCTTTTAACCATTTCGGTGGCACCGTGTACAGGTTAAAAAGGTTATCCTCTATATCTTTCTCAGAAGGCTATGATCATTGAACAAAATCAATCTACAGTCGTACGTAATGCTGCTCACGCATCAATGTGTCAGAACGAAGACTTTGATAATTCCCCACAGCCGCCAATAAGATTGAAACATGCTCTGGAAGATGACTGCTGGAAACTGAAAAGTTTTATTCTTGTGCCTAAGGGGAAATAACTGTTGCATTGGCATTCTGAGGCCTAGAGATGAACTGGCCGCCATCTTGTGAGTCCAACCAATATACAAGAAGCTGAGAATGATCAATGCAGGAGCAACAGCATTCCCTTGTTTTGTCAGTTTCTGAATTGTGGGGCCAAAGACAGGAGGAATTTCAAAAGATTAATATATTTAGGAAGGGTTGGTGATCTGTGCCTAAATGGTGCCATTCTCCAAAAGCCTGAACCATCCACTGTCAGCTAGGGTTCCTCCAGAGGTTTCTAGGGATTCCTTGAGCTGTGAATGATTTACCTCCCATTTCATGGAGCCTGCATAGTTCCAGGGCCAATGCCACTAGAAAGAGCTAATGGTAAGACACTAATGACCTTTTCTAGCTGTCTGAAGGGTAGCATTTTCTGATTACTTTTGTAAGGTAGGCATTCTACCCACTGGCCACCAAAGTAAGGGGAGAGTCTTCTCATTGACCACCACTGTAAGGGGACATTCTTCCCACTGATCCCTGATGATGTTGTTTTAGCAGGAGTTCCCTTAGCCCTAAAAAACGTTTTCAAATGTTAAAACGAGTGAGAATGGCTGGCCTTAACCATGACTCGTCTGTGTTATTCCATGTTGATTACTCAATCAATTACTAAAATGTGATTTACAAAAACAAAATCCCATCCCTATGTCCCTATCTCACAATTGTGGTGTTTGGGCTTCTGATGGATGTTTCCAGACCCATTGAGCAGGCATGGTCCACCATTGTATAGCCACCTTCCCCTCTACTCATCGCATAACCTAGGACAGGGATATGCAATTAGCGGACCTACAGATGTTGCAGAGCTACAAATCCCATGAGGCATAGCAAGACTCTGACAGCCACAAGCATGACACCCAGAGACAGAGGCATGATGGGAGTTTTGCAACAGCTGGAGGTCCACTAATTGCTTATCCCTCACCTAGGAGAATGTTTTCTGTAGTCCTGCTGGTAAGAACTGGGTAGAGCTGGACAACGCCTAGTTAGGATTTCAATTCATTAGCGGCAATGTTCTCAGCTCAAACAGGATGATAGAAGCAAACTGGTTTTCTGAAAGATGAGAAGGTACCTATATAGAAGACAAAGTATGGGGAAAAGTATTGGGAGTAATGAACATTTTTTTTTTTTTTTTTTGCCCAAGCATAAGCTTTAAATCGCTCCCTGGCATTTTCTGAATTTTGGAAGATTTAAGCTGCATTCACTGGGTCATTACAAACAAACAGCAAATTCCTGCCGCAGGGGTCCCGCTGACTCCTGCCGCAGGGGTCCCGCTGACCATAGATGGATCGCATCTCAGCTGATTCAGCAGGTTCTGGATAAGATGCCATCTATCTATGGGGAGGCTGGTTGTAAAGAAGCTGATCCATCGATCAATTTCAGTACAATCAGCCTATCAGATATTTTGCATGCGATTACTGCCGGCCAGCAGAACACAATTGCGCTGCGGGGAGGATTCCCCCTTCAACACTGCCTATTTTTCCTTCCTGCAGGAGATTGTTAATCTTGCCGCTGAATTCCCCAATCTATGTATTCTAGATCATGCAGATATTATTGTTTGGCGCTGTATAGGCCCAATACTGGAATCATGGAAAGGCTTTTCCTTCCCTGCAGCCCCCATTAGGATTCTAAGAATCTACCTATGTCCATGAACAGACCAACAAGCACCAGACTGAAGTATCAGGTTTCTGTGTCATTTGTCTTTAAATATAAAAAAAAGACTAGAGGAATCCTTTGTCCTCGCATGTATGTTTAATTCTGCGGTCTGGGTTCCTTGAGCGGAATATTTGCAGTGTACGCTCCGCTGGAAAGGGTTATAAAAACGGGAAGTAATATCCGGAGAAACAGGTTTGTTTTGTTGCGGGTTATTCTCAGGAACCGCACAAATGCTAATTCCAAAATCAACTCGACTGTACGGTAAAACAAAACCGTCTCCCCTCAACTCTACCGGTAAACAAGGCGGCAAGGGGTGGATTTCCTCGGCAACAAAATCCCCCAAAAGAAAAAAAAAACAAACAAAAAAAAAAAATCCAATAAACCGCTCACACACATAAAAATATTGCAAATTAAAATGGAACAACAATCTCATTTCACACTGCGTTTTGTGCTATAAACTCACACACGTGGCTTGGAAATGCTGGAAGGCAAAAACTGAATCTGCACTTCATTCAAATTAAACCCCCCGAATTGTTTTCACTTTAGAAGGTTTCATTTCCATTAATCCTTTCTGCGCTGGAGAGATTAAAACGCTGGATCTCAGACCACAGCCATGCGGGTAAAAACCCAACGGTACGATTGCTGCATCGGCACACCACAGGATTTGTCGTGACCGTGAACCTAAAGACTCGGCGTGTTTATTAATCTCCGCTTAAAGTGCATGCAACCCCAAAATGTATTGTTTAATATGTTTGCCAGCACATCTCGCTGAATACATTTTCTTAAAGCTGAACCCTGAGTACAGAAACTTTCGTTTCAATATATTTTTCAATAGTCACTAAGGATATAAATCTACTTTGTGTGCACAAAATGCCTTGGCAAACTAGGATATTATCTTGTAAAAGTAGCAGTGACATCATCACTGTGCTGTAGAGAGCAGAGCTGTGGGAGGGGCCCAGCAGGCCCCACCCACTATAAGCTGTTAAAAAACAGGAGGGGGCGGAGACAAGACCAGTCACCCTGCACAAGGAGGGAGCAGCAGTGAGCGGTCTTTATTACAGGAAGTCCCACAATGGATTACTGCACGATTTAAATGCTTGGGGTGCAGGGATAAAGGTGTCTCACCTCATTCCTGGCTCCAGCAGGTTCCAGGGCTGTCCTCAAGCTTCCAGGCTGTAAGTGGTCTCCCTGCATCATCACACAGTGCAGGGCTAATAAAGCTGCATTGTATGTGTAGAGACAAGAATGCAACCCCGGCCCAAAGCTTTTTAGAGAGGACCTTGCACATAGAGGAAGCCTGCCACAGCAATGGGTAAGCTAGGTAATACACCTTACCCCGGCACCCTTAAAGAATAAGTTCACCTTTTAGAACATGTAACATGTTCCTGCTCCTGTCGCCAGATTCCTGGATCCCAACTTCGGTGTGACCGGGAGGGGATCTTCTCTGCACACCCTCTGTCACAATTTAAGAACAGCATGACTGTGCGAGGATCCACCCACATGGCATTATTTATTCACCAGTTTCCTTGGAACTAATGAACTACAAGTACAGCGGCTGACCCTTGTAGCCCTGAACTATGAGGGCGCTGATGAGCACTCTTTGTAGTTCATTCACAAGCCCCACAACTTTCAAACAAGACAGCCCATATGAAGCTGCAGGGGCTTATCTGCAGAAGCCTGACATTGCACCCCTGATCCACTGATCATAGGTGCAATGCTTTCCAGGCTCCTGCCAGAAAAAATAATAAATACACATTTTTTTTCTTGCGAAAATATGTGCATTTATTTTTTTAATTTTTTTTTTTTGAAAGGTTAACTTACCCTTAAAATATTTAACCCTTGCAGCGCGGTAGGTTTTTGTCTTCTGAGGGTTCAGCTTTAAAGCAATTTTTGCAAAAGGCAAACCATCCGCTGCAGACCTGATCTCTTTCTGATTTTGTTTTTTTAATTTTTTTTTTATTTTACATCATGAAGAATGCATCAGAGATTGCGAAATCTTTTACCTTTTGTAATAAGAGGAATTTCCACTTTTTTTTATATATATTTTTTTTTTGCAACTGGTGATATTGAGGGGCTGAAATAAAGAAGTTGTTTAAATTGTAAACGTGTTTTTTTTGTTTTTTTTGTTTTTTTAACGTTCTTAGCTAGGGGGATGCAGGAATCTTTCAGCGAGGGCCCTAACAAGCCTCTTTCATTCCTCTCGCTAAGTCATGAACTTCAGTCAGAGGAATCCATTTATCATACCGGCTGGTTTAATTTCCCAGAGTCCTCTCTGTTGTTTAAGCTTGGCCTCTTATCCTCTTCCCCCTCGGCTGCTGTGGGAAAGAAAACAAGCTGTTTCTGTACACCTTCAAGCCTATAGAATAAGGCGGATGGTGTGCAAAGCGCAGTGATCCAGCCGTGCTGCGCCAACTCATTGCTGATCTGCATGCATGAATCGGAATCTGGTGGTTTTAGTTGATGCATTTTGTACATTATCGTTTGGCCCTTGCTCTGCCTTATTAAAGAACGATGGATGAAATTCTATTACAGTACCATTGCACGTGTTCCTGGGCAAGGCCTGGAGTAAGAGGCAACCAGCAAGTTGGCTGGTACCAGCACACCATGGATCCATCATCAATGCACCAAACCTTTGCTGAAGCAATGAAATCACAAATACATTTCAAGGCCATGCATGTGATAAGTGCAAGGTGCAATGAGGAAACCATCCACCAATCAGGAAACAGCTACCCCCTACCGCCTGACATCATAAAACCGCCAAAATCATGTAACCAACCTTCCAATCAAAGTGCTACTCTCTTCCCGAATAGTCCAAGGACTGAGCCTCTTTTTGAGATTTTTTGTTTACAAGTTAAAATCAGTTTAAAACTTTACTTAGGCGGGATGGGGCGTTTTTAAATTTTTATCTATTTTTTTTTTTTTTTCTTATTTATTTTACTTTTTTATTTTTACATTGTCCTTTTAAAAATGTAAACATCCTTTGTAATAGAAATACAGGATCTATTTAATGTGAGATCTGCGGTCAAAAATACATTTACACTTAAATGCAATAAAGAGTCTTTTTTTTTTTTTTTTTTTTTTTATTTCAAAAATGTATTTTTCCCCTTTTAAGACCATTAGGCGGAAGTGACGTTTTATGCCGCTTCCGTCATCCAATGTTATGGAGCAGAGTAGCGGCAATCTTTCCATCACTCGGCTCCAGGCCTGTGAGGGGAGAGGATCGGATCGTCTCCTCCGCTGCCAACGGCTCCGGTAAGCGGCGGAGACTACCAGAGCGCGGCGGTGGGCGCACCTCCCCTGCCGCCGATAAAAAATGATCGCCCCAGAGACCACTTTTATCTGAAAGAGGACCGTCTGTGCTATTAGAAAATACCAGGGTTATGGCAGCTACCTGCTGCCATAACCCCGGTATTTAACGTTAAAGTACCGATGTAAAATGACGGCGGCTGGTCCTTTAAGTGGTTAAAAGGTAAACGAAAAAGGCAGCTTTTGCTGCACAACTGGCACTGGAACTGTCCCCTGCAGTACTTCCTTTCTACCGCTAGATGTCCTCGATCTTCCTGGTTGAATGACAGCATCATTCAACCCACTTCCTCTGAATAACGGCTGTCATGAACCTGCCTCTGGCCTGTGGCTGGACAGTGAAGAAGAAGCAGAACAGTGATTAGCTCATCTGTCACTCTGCTTTTCTTCCCCTATCAGCATGCTCCTTGTCAGAAGTAAACCCTCCTGTCATTTTCAGCCAAGGAAGCATCTTGGCCTTTTTTTGATCTTCAACTGCCATGATGCTGCACATGCGATCAGTTATGACACCAGCCATTTGATGGTTTGACATTTTGGTTGAGAGCACAAGGACATGCCGGGGATGCAGCAGCTTTTTCTAAATGGTTAAATCAATGGGTTTAGTTTCACTTTAAGGCAAGGTTCACATTAGCCAATGCTCTGGAAAGCAATCCGCAGTGGATCGCTTTTCAGAGCATGGCTAAACATCCACTGTCAGACATTATTATTATTATTTATTTTTTTTCCCCTTGATTGTGCCGAACAGCAGTTTATAATGGGCTTAATGTGCAGCAACCACAAGTTAAGCATTTGGCTCATGGTTGCTGTGGCAGCCTGTCAACTTGGCATGTTTCACTAAATTTGGTGTGACACAACGCAATGCAGCCGTGTAATGTGAACGGCTCCCTCTGGCCCTTGTTTAGCCATTAGGTGGGCGGTCGAGAAGTGGTAAAAGCCTGGCTCAGCCTCCTGTTTTTACTGCCTGTGTGAAAGAGGCCTAAGCCCTGGTTCACACTGCTGCCACTTGTCATGCGCCATATAGTCACATTACAAGTCCAAAACACATTTCAATTGCAACCATTCCAATCAATGCAACTCAAGTTGCAGAGACTCCAAAAAATGTTTCTGCACTATTTTGATGCGACTTCAGTGTGACTTAGAGTCCCGTGAATTCTAACGTTGCATGAAAGTTGGACTACAAATCGCACAACAATGGGGTCACAGCAATGTGACTGACTCCTTGTACTGCTTCTTCCTCTCCCAGGCTAAGCTCTGCTGTACGGGACTGCAATAGACCGATACCAGGTCAAATTCAGGCACTTAAAGTGGAGGACCAGCCTGGATGGAAAAAAATTTAAAGTCAGCAGCCACAAATACTTTAGCTGCTGACTTTTAATATTTGGGCACTTACCTGTCCAGCGGGCCTGCGATATCAGCACCCAAGACGATCTTCAGATCGCATCCTGGGTGCTGCCGCCTCCATTCCTGACAAGGGAACCCAGAAGTGGAGCTTTTCGGCTTCACTGCTGGTTCCCTACTGCGCTGCACTGTTTTGATTGGCCCGACGGCGGAGGAAGGAGGAGGGGGCTGTGGCCCAATCTCCCGGAGAGGGGAAGGGGACCTGTCAAAAATGGGTCCCCGTTCCCCCCCCCCCTCCCTCCTGAAATGTGCCAAATGTGGCACCGGAGGAGGGAAGGCAGCAATCTAGGGGAAGCTCCACTTTTTGGTGGAACTTCGCTTTAAGCTGCTCATGTTTACGGTCTTAACCAGTTCCCGTCCAGCCTATAACAAAATGGTGGACGGGGGGAAATTTGTCGATCTGGGTAGATGTCAGGATGTCCCCCCAGAACTGTGGCGCGATGCAGCCAATGACTGATCAGTGTACCGGCCCCCTGCCGGGGCCATGAGACCGCTGTAACCAATCGCAGCAGATCACATGACAGTTGTAAACAATGGATGGCTTCCTTTCATGCCATCCGTTGTGTACAATTGTGTTGCTAGCTGTGATTGGTCACAGTGCTCACATGGTACAGACAGGGCCAATCACAGCCCATCTGTACCATGTGATTAGCTGTGACAAATCACAGCTAATCAAAACAATCAATTTCATTCAGTATTTCCATGAAGAATAAAAACAATAAAAATAGGCAAGGCCATATCTTTTCCTGGCAATGCTAGTAGTAAATCGAAGGCGTGATCGGAATGGTTAAGCGGCCAACGTGTGTCAGGCGTTGAGTTGGAGGTTAGGCGTAGGGATCTTTTTACCTCTTGAATCGGAGAGAAGGGAATGTGTACAGGATTTGGTCAGGATTAGAATGTGTTGCTCAGCATTTGTGGTGTACAGCCGAGACGCTGCGTGAAAACCTTTGATCCGTGCTCCGGGGGCCTGCGCCCTGAAGGATTCTGGGAAAAGTGCAGCTGCCGTTCACAATGTATTTAATCTAAGTGGTTAAGCCAAAGCTTTGTATTGTGCGTTTTTCACGTGCGGAATCAATTTTTTGCTTTCCAGCACAATTTATTTATTTTTTTCTCAGTAGCTATTATAGCGGCTCGCTGTGCTCTCGGTGGCCAAATGATTTTTGGATAATCGGCAGCTGGATGGCCGTGTTCATTTAGAATATTTACGAAGCCAATGTTTCCAAAGAAACTCTCTAGAATGCATTCTATTTACTGCAACGCCGCTGTTATAATAAAACATTTTTTGATTTGTATAGTGCCAACATCCTCTGCGGCGCTGTACACAGTGAAAGAAATTGGGGCTATAATAGCGATATAATTGCATACAAAGCACTGGAAGCCAAATTCAATACAAGTTTGAGGATTCAGGTTTATAAGACCCGTATTGTGAAAGGATTGGAGGCTGCTTTCTGATTCCTGACCGCCAAGGGATTACTCACAGCCCAAAGTGAACCCGGCTGCCATTTTTAAAGGGCTGCCTGAGAAATGACAGCACAAAGTGCTTTTACTGCCCGCAGAGCCCTTTCCACATGCCAACACACCGTGCCATGAGAGTATCTCAATGGCTATAAAATGGTTACCCTTGTATTTTGTTGGAAGAGCTTAAAGTGGAACTCTCATCGGGTATAGTTAGACTAAGGCCCCTTTCTCACTGGCGCCTCTGTGAAGCAGAATCCGCTTACTCAGTGGAGGATCTCTCCGCTGATCCCAGCTGATCAGGCAGATGACAGGTCCGTGTCCATTCTGCTATGCAGAGTTGACATGGACACAGCCCGCCCTCCTCTATGGGGCAATCGGATAGAAACAAACCGCTTGTCCATTTTCATCTGATGTAATTCGATCCAATCCACCAGACGGGTGGGGAATTGGTCTCCCATCCGTCTGTCTTTGGCCAACTGGATCGGATGGTGCTGGGTGATATCCGCCGCTCCATAGAAGAGACTGGAGGATCCAATCGGGTCTACCTGAAAACTGACAGGTGGACCTGTTCAGATTGCCCATTTGAAAGGGGCCTAAATGTGTAATTGGAACACTTCCAGGTATTACTTCTGACAGAGGTCATATTACTCCCTCCAACAATGCTTTCATTAGATTTTTTTTCTAGAAGGACAGCACCATCTTTGTCCAGGCATCATCCAGGGTCACCACCTACTTTCTGGATTGGGATGCTGGCTCAGATAACAAAACATGTAAATCCTGGTGCCAGTGCAGTTCTTGGCTGTGTTCACAAATGTCTGACACAGCTTTAGCTTCTCTGTAGCAAGTCACAAGTTGAGAGAAGCTGAAGCTGTGTGCCTGCCGCAGTCTGATGACATCATTTCAGCCTAGGTAAGGTCAGTGGACTGGATGTCAGATGCTGGTGGTAATGCTGCTTATATACACAGTACATCAGTACATCTCAATCAGCCATAACATTATAATGATCCACCTAATATTGAGTAGGTTCCCCTTTTGCCACCAAAACAGCCCTGACCCCTTGAGGCATGGCCTTCACTAGACCTCTGAAGGTATGCGGTGGTATCTGGCACCAAGCTTTCAGTACCAGATCCTTTAAGTCCTCTAAGTTGCAAGGACCACCCATGGCCATCCACTTAATATTGAGTAGGTCCCCTTTTTGCCACCAAAACAGCTCTGACCCCTTGAGGCATGGATGTCACTTGACCTCTGGAAGGTATGCTGTATTATCTGGCACCAAGCTGTCAGTAGCGGATCATTTAAGTCCTGTAACTTGGGAGGTGGGGCCTCCATGAATTGGACTTGTTTCAGTAACACATCCCACAGATGATCTATTGGATTGAGACCTGAAGAATCTGAAGGCCAAGTGAACACCCAAAACTCGTTCGGTTTCTCAAACCATTCTTGAACCATTTTTGCAGTGTGGCAGGGCTCATTATCCTGCAGAAAGAGGCTACTGCCATTAGGGTGTAATGTTTCCATGACTGTTTACTTGATCACCAATAATGCTGAGGTAGGTGGTACGCTTTTAACAACCACATGAATTGCTAGACGCAAGGTTTCCCAGAAGAACATTGCCCAAAGCATCACTCTGCCTCCACCGGCTTGTCTTCATTCCGTTCTGCACCCTGGTGCCATCTCTTTCCCTAGGTAAATGATGCACACACACCTGGCCATCCACATAATGTAATAGAAAACGTGATTCATCAGGCTAGGCCACCTTTTTCCGTTGCTCCGTGGTCCACTTCTGATGCTCTCGTGCCCAGGATGAATTAGGGTGGAGACACTAAGCCAGGCCTTCTCCAACATCAGTGCCTGAGCTCACAAATTCACTTCTGGAAGAATGGTCAAGCATTCCCATAGACACTCCTAAACCTTGTGGACAGCCTTCCCAGAAGAGTTGAAGCTGTTATAGCTGCAAAGGGTGGGCCAATTCAATATTGAACCCTATGGACTAAGACTGGGATGCCATTAATAGTCATGTGCATTATGAATATAGTGTATATCAGTTCAGTATTGAAAAGCATTATTCAGTGAGATTTGACTTCTGGTAGAAGAGGAGGAAAGTCTTTATTCCAGTGTGTTGGTATTAATCTCTTACCTATAATTAAGATGTAATTTATTAAAGTCGGTCTATTAATAGATAATGAACAGGAGCTGTCAGCGCAGTTCTTAGGCAACAAGAACAAAAAACTTCCATGGTCTTAGGAATATTAATTTTAATTTTAAACATATGGATCTACCAGTCTTTTGTTCTTCACACCACCACCACATACCATGTGCTAAATTTGTGTTAGGAGAGGCATGGATTACTATAGTATAGTATAGTAAATTTATAATCCCGATGTAATACTGCCATCTTCATTTTTTTTTGTGCCTGCATTTATGATCAGATTAAAGAATTCCATGTATGGATATTTTTATAGAGTTACATTGGACCAGCTTGGAGACGTGTAACTACACACATACCATACCTGTGGGGTCTTCTAGACCAGAGGTTGCCAAACTTTCTAAAAAAGGGGCCTGATTACTGTCCTTCAAACTTTAGGGAGTCTTGGCTGTGGCCATTGAGAGTAGAAAACGCTCCAGTGGGTAAAAAACAATGCCCCATCTTTGGCATCAGTGGGAGGAATTTTTCATATCATTGCTGTCATTTGTAGGAGTTGTGTCTTATCGTTCGTGTCATTGGACCCAATTGCTGGTGTCATTGGGAGGAATTGTGCCCCATCATTTGTGTCAGTGGGAGGAATTGTGCCCCATCATTTGTGTCAGTGGGAGGAATTGTGCCTTATTAGTGTCATCGGGCCCACTTGTTGGTGTCAGTGGGAGGAATTGTGCCCTGTCATTGGTGTCGTTGGGAGGAATAATGCCCCATCATTGGTAGTAATTGTGCCCCATCGTTGGTGGTGTTGGGAGGAATAGTGCCCTATCGTTGGTGTCATTGGGAGGAATTGTGCCCCATCGCTGGTGTCATTGGGAGGAATAGTGCCCCATCATTGGTGTCGTTGGGAGGAATAGTGCCTCACCGTTGGTAGAAATTGTGCCCCATCGTTGGTAGTAATTGTGCCCCATCATTGGTGTCGTTGGTAGGAATAGTGCCCCATCGTTGGTGGTGTTGGGAGGAATTGTGTCCCATCGTTGGTGTCGTTGGGAGGAATTGTGCCCCATCGTTGGTGGTGTTGGGAGGAATTGTGTCCCATCGTTGGTGTCGTTGGGAGGAATTGTGCCCCATCGTTGGTGTTGTTGGAAGGAATTGTGCCCCATCGTTGGTGTCGTTGGGTGGAATTGTGCCCCATCATTGGTGTCAGTGAGGAAGATCAGCCCCATTGTTGGTATCAGTGGATGAACTGGTGCCCTAAGGGCCAGATAAAAGCAAGCAAAGAGCCACAATTTGCAGACCACTTCTCTAGAAGCTGGAAATAAAGATTAGTAGACACCGATACTCCATTTGCTTCTGGGTCCTTTTACTGATCAGCTTACCTTGCTGCATTGCTAACACAGGAGGTTGGCTGCTAGGCACGGGCACCATTCATAGATAGAATGCTTTGCATTTAATGAATGAATGCAACGCATTCTCTGATTGGATGAGCTGGAGAGTTGGATGCCACATACTCCACCTCATCCAATCGGAGAACACCTTGCATTCATTGAGAAAATGCATAGCATTATGTGAATCGTACCTAGTAGCCTAACAATGCAGCAAGTCAGCTGACCAGTAAAGGACCCAGAAGCTAATGGAGATCACTGGATTATCTGTGTCTAGTTCCTTCCAGCTTCTTGAGGATCCCACAGGTATGGTATAGACATAGTTTCGTTGCTCCAAGCTGAACCAATGTAACTATCAAATATCCTTACCTGGAATTCGTCTTGAAGGTTAATATCAGGTTCTCACTAGTATCCTTAGATCTTTGCATATTGAAAAGCAAACAAAAATGGCTGCCGCCAGGTCAGGCTGCTGACAAGTGCACTATACACACAGTCTTATCAAATCATGCTAATTGGTACAATCCCGCCCTTCAGATTACATTTATTTGATTACATAATTAGACGCGTGCACCTATACACACACACACACACACGTGAGCACTTATAAACTGTTGTTTGCATCTTAATGCCAGTAAATGTATGATGGCTTCCCACTTAGTGTTTATGAGTGAAGCATAGGCTGTCACTACTATTCATAGCTGGGAATGTTTCATATAACATACACTATATTGTCAAAAGTATTGGGACACCTGCCTTAACACTCACATGAATTTTAATGGAATCCCAGTCTTAGTCTGTAGGGTTTAATATTGAGTTGGCCCAACCTTTGCAGCTATAACAACTTAAGGAGTGTGTCTATTGGAATGTTTGACCATTCTTCCAGAAGCACATTTGTAAGATCAGGCACTGATGTTGGATGAGAAGGCCTGGCTCGCAGTCTCCACTCTAATTCATTCCAAAGGTGTTCTATCGGGTGGAGGTCAGGACTCTGTGCAGGCCAGTCAAGTTCCTCCACCCCAAACTCGCTCATCCATGTCTTTATGGACCTTTTTTTTTTGCACTGGTCCAAATCATTTGGTGGAGGGGGGATTATGGTGTGGGGTTATATTTCAGGGGTTGGGCTTGGCCCCTTAGTTCCAGTGAAGGGACATCTTAAGGGGTCAGCATACCAAGACATTTTGGACAATTTCATGCTCTCAGCTTTGTGGGAACAGTTTGGGGATGGCCCCCTCCTGTTCCAACATGACTGCACACCAGTGCACAAAGCAAGGTCTATAAAGACATGGATGAGCGAGTTTGGGGTGGAGGAACTTGACTGGCCTGCACCTCAACCCAATAGAACTCCTTTGGGATGAATTAGAGCGGAGACTGCGAGCCAGGTCTTCTCGTCCAACATCAGTGCCTGACCTCACAAATGCTCTTTTGGAAGATTGGTCAAACATTCCCATAGACACTCCTAAACCTTGTGGACAGCCTTCCCAGAAGAGTTGAAGCTGCTATTGCTGCAAAGGGTGGACCAACTCAATATTGACTCCAACGGACTAAGACTGGCATGCTGTTAAAGTTCATGTGCGAGTAAGGCTGGGTTCACACTTGCGCAATTTGTATGTGGGTTTCTCACAACAGAGAAGTTGAACTCAACTCACGCCCGTGCAGCAGTGCAGCCTGCCCTGCATGTCCGTTGTCCCCCTCCTCCTGAGTCACACGTGGCCATCCAGCTTCTGCTCTGCCAGTGTCAGCACTCCATGCAGCCCGCTCTGTCCCACGTCCACTTGGCTCCTCCAACCGCCCACTCGCTCGGCTCATCCATCCACCCACTCAGCTCCTGCCTTTTTATAGGCTGGCGGGCGTAACGGCTGCGCTGTGGTGGAAAAAATGTTGGATCTGCTCTGGGATTCCAGAATTGCGCATGCGCAGTTCTGACCCGAATGAGTTGCTGCTGTTTTTACTGGCACAGATCAGCTGCTACGGACTTATACGGGCGCCGAAAATATGTCCTGTTTTTACTGGCTGCCCGTAAATTTACGGGCGGTTGGCAACACTGGTTTCTTCGCATGTCAGGAGACTGTGACCTGCTCTCTATGGAGCCGGTACAAACATCTCTGGAGTGGCTCTGGTGCGAATTGTGCAAGTGTCCTGTGCGTCTTCTGGTCCATTTCAGGTCTGAATTCAGCCAAAAATTCGGGCTGAAGTCTTACCTCAAACGGTGAACGGGGACGCACCGGACCCATGCTGTGATCCGCTCTGTGCTGCAGTGTGAACCCAGCCTAAAGGCAGATGTTCCAATTCTTTTGACAATATATTGCATTTGTTTTTGTTTTTTTGCCAAAGGATGTATAGTTTTGTCCATCCAGTCATGAGATTTACCAAGCAATGCCACACAGTACAGTCTTGTTTTGCCAGGCAGGAGAACGTTTTTTTTTTTTCTGTTGCAGTTCAGCCACACTTCCCATTTTTACCCCTACCCCAGCCTGTGACTGGACAGTGAAAGGAGAAGCGGCAAACTGATGAGCTCATCTCTCTGCTCTCTCCTCCTATCAGTGCACTGCAGCACAACTGTTTGGGCCCTTGTGCTGCTTCTCCCTCCCCCAGTTTGAGCTCTGTTGTACAGTCAAGCCACATTCAGGTACTTGCACTGCTTGAATTTAATAAAGTATTAATGAACATGGAGCAGCATTCCTTTGTGCATCTTCTATCTGCCTGGGGGTTCATCTGTAAATCTACAGGCTATTGATTTTTGATTGCAGGGTGGAGGGTGTGTACAGGCGGAGGCTCCAGGCTTTGTCCTTGTGTCGTTGAACCCTCTGCTGGAAATGTATCTGTGATATCAGTAACTAACCTCTTGCTTAGATCAGTGAACATCTGGGTCGTATTAATATCCCCTGTAATAAAGACCCAGCTGTGTGTTTTGCTCGAATTTGCGTGTCAGCTTTTTGTATTCCTCAGGGCATGCCTCCTCATCTTACATGCAAATATACCAGACACACAGAGCGCAAAATAAAATCTTCCTATAATTAAAGGGGAACTCTGAGCAGGGGTGAGCAGCAATCTGGATATGTAAGGAACGCTCACTGTCCAATGCTGGAAACAACCGCCGCTATTTCATCATCTCTGCATTTAGCTGCAGCCTGGCAGATGCCGCATTTTAGAGCCCATTAACACCCATTGAATTTTTATGTGCACTACAGCACAGGACCACAGAAAACTGCTTACCATTCTACTCTATGAAGTCTTCACAAAAAAATGTTGCATTAGAGGGCAGCGGTGTTGCGTGGATGAAAACTCTCACATGCTGCATCTTTTGTGTGTTTTGGTAAAAATGCGCTTTTACAATATTGTCAATGTCATGAATATACAGTAAAAACTCAATACATGGGCACAAACCCGTTCTACAAAAATGACCATCCAAATGGTATGCTAAGAAAACATACATTTAAAGTGGTTGTAAACCCTTACATATACCCAGTGAAGTGACTGGTGATACACAGGGATGAAACCAATCCTCCTACATATGTTGTACCTGTTTATCTGCAGTCTTCCTTCCTCTGCATCCATTCAAACTGCAGAATTTATAAAGCTTGGCAGAGCTGTCAGAAAAAAGGGGGCGGAAAGCTGAAGTTACCCTCTGTGGAGCTCAGTGAGGAGAGCTGATTGGAGGGAAGAGACGCAACCCCCTCCACACAGCACAACAAGGAGGACTGCCGCTCCAGGTAAGAAATCCACACTGATGATTTCTGATCCAGATGCTGGTGCAAGCCCCGGACTCCCAGCCGTAGATACTAGGTAAAGGAGAGATGGCTGCACACTGTCTTCACAGAAAATCCTTTATTGGAATGCTTAAATCATGAGACATGAAACACCATAGAAGAGCCTAGCCAGAGACGAGGTGGACTAGTTTCACACACCTGATGTGTGCTTATGATGACATGGCACTGCTCCCATTACATTTAACATTGGCTCCTGGGAGATCTTGGTCAGCTTGGTATGGCACTGCTCCCACAACATTTAACATTGGCGTCTATGGAAAATCTTGGTCAGCTTGACATGGCACTGCTCCCGTAACATTGGCGTCTATGGAAAATCTTGGTCAGCTTGGCATGGCACTGCTCCCGTAACATTTAACATTAGCGTCTATGGAAGATCTTGGTCAGCTTGGCATGACACTGCTCCCGTAACATTTAACATAGGCTTCTATGGAAAATCTTGGTCAGCTTGACATGGCATTGCTCCCGTAACATTTAACATTGGCTTCTGTGGAAAATCTTGGTCAGCTTGGCATGGTACTGCTTCAGTAACATTTAAAATTGGCTTCTAGGGAAAATCTTGGGTCAGCTTGATATGGCACTGCTCCCGTAATTATTTAACATTGGCATCTATGGAAAATCTTGGGCAGCTTGGCATGGCACTGCTCCCATGTCAAGCTGATCAAGATTGCACCGCACTGCACATGCATGAAATCAGTAGGTGCATGCTGGGTAGCCAGCATGCACGGAATCCAGGAAGAAAGACACTGCGGCTTCAGATGCCCACACTGGAGATGGCCGCGCTGTGCAGAGTGTCACAAAGTAAGAAAACGATGCCGCACAAATAAAGCTCTGGAACAAAATCATTGAAGCTATGGGCAACAGCAGTATTGATCAGGAGACGAGAGCATTGATGATTAAAGTCTATCTGACCGGAAAAAAAAAAAGCAGGTCCAGCATGGCTGCTGCAGCTTTAACGGATTATATTTTGAGGATGCAAGTTTGCAGGAAAATTTGAGAGCAATCCGTTACAGAATGGGAGAGGACTACGAGTATGGAGGAAGGGGTGGGGGGTACTGGTGACCAGCTTTGGGAAAAAACAAAAAAAAAACTTGTAAAATGAACCATCGGACGAGCTGTTTGACGAGCTGTTTGACGAGCTGTTATGGACTGCGTCACTTGTATGCTTGTTTGACATTTGGCAAAATAATTTGCCGAGTCGGCTGTAACATAAATTTAAGAGGCCTCTAAGCACATGGAATAGTACATTTAATAATCAAGATTTATACATCAGACCTACGAGAGGGACAGCTGCTTCCAGAGGAGGGACAGCTTACAGTTATGTTTCCAAAGGGTTATTTATCTCCCCCCTCCTCCTTTTGTGCTCTGGACTGCCAAGCCCACGTGGCAATAATATCCTTTCTTGGCAATATTTAGGAACGTGCGCCCCACCCTGCCGGCTCGGCCTTCCTGTGACCGGCGTTCGGGAGCCGTTAGGGCCGTCCGCCATCAGGAATTGCGCAGAGTTCTGAAAACATAAGCAGAAGCTTATAGCTTCCTCTGCTCACATATTGACCCGTATGAATAAAACAGCGTAGGCTTCCCTGTGCACCCCCTCCGTCCACGTCTGGAGGACTGCCTGCAACCACAAGGCACAGGGCTGGGCTCCCTGTTTACTGTTCAGCGGCAGGAATGACCGTAATTGCTATTAACCAGTCGCTGCTCTTTAGAAGCTTGGTTAGAGTCTTAGGATTGTGTTTCTGACCATCCCGGTGGCTTTGGTGCTCCTGCCACTTGTTTAAAAAAATGTGGCTGTGATGCCATGCAGCTCTTCAATTTATTATCACCAAGGGAAGCGCATGTCAGAAAAGGCAATTCATCTGCAACATAAATATTCCAGATCCCAGGCCTAAGGCCCAGCTAAAACCCGTGTCTAACATTATGATAAAAATCACTATCTTCTACATCTGGTTATGAACACGTGAAAGTATCTGAAGTATTGCTGCTTCTCAGATTGAGCGCTGACATTGTGAGCCAAGTAGCAAGAAATTGTGAGCAGGGTAGATGGCGATTACTAGGGACGCACCAATACCATTTTTTTTTTTTTTTTTTTTTAACGAGCACCAATACTTTTTTTTTTTTTTTTATAGTCCGCACCGATTACCTACTGCGACTATTTTTCTTTACACTTCAATTGTCAGCAATGGTACAAAGCATTAAAAAGTTATTTACAAAATACATTTTATATTTTTTTTAAATGTTGCACTTTTTTCAATGTGAAATGTAAATATATGTGAAAGGTGTAAAAATATTAAAGCAAACGGAAAAAAAAAAAGTTTAATCATTGAGGCCCGGTTCACACTGGTGCAATGCGAGAACCCTGCGAATCCACTGCGGGTTCTCACCCGACTCGCATGGCCGTTCACACTGCCATATGTGAACTAAGCGGAGTGTCAATACAATGTTAACGCCCCCCCCATTTCATCTGCAAACTGACAGTTCGGTCATGAATTGGATCACATAAGTGTGAACACCCATGCGATCTGATCTGGTTTGACGCAAAAAGGGTCCTGTGCGAGTTTGGTCCGAATGTTATGCGATTTCAGCCATACTATCTGTCGCATGAAACATTGCACGTGATGTGAACAGCAATGCGCTGTGAATCACTTGCGATGTCTGTCATCACATCAGTGTGAACCGGCACTAAGGTTTCATGCACACTGCTGCTGGTAAACGGACGTTTAGGAGCAGTTGGGCGTTTTTTTCAGCTGCCCCTAAACTTTCCTCTGTTATCTTATCAGTACATGTGCACAGGGTCATTTACAGTCCTTTACAGGCAGTTGAGTTTAGAGGCTTTTTTTGGAAAGCAAAAAAATGTATTCAGACAGAAGTTCAGAGGCATTTAAAATGCCAAATGCCTGTAAGCTTGTAAACGCACCTAAACGTGGTAACTCTCGTTTCGTTTAGAGGCATTTGTCATTTAAAACAAAAACGCTTCTAGACACGAACGTGGCTTGTAAAACGTGGCTAAACGGCCGTTTAAGCGTCTTTTTCTAACTGTCAAAAATTGTTCAGGACAGGTTGAAAAAGCGTCTCGTGTATATTAAGCCTAGTAGTTTATTATATAGAAGTGAATATAAAAATAAAAAATCAGCAGGAAAATAATCAAATCGAGAAGGAGAATAAGCTGTTAATTAAGGCTGATTAGAGTAAATTAAAGGTTAATAAGGGGTTAAACAAAGGAACAGTTAATAAAAAATAAAAAAAATTTTATATTTTTTTTTTTACTTCACAGGTTGCTTTAAACTGATTTTCCCTGCAGTTTTGAGTTCATTCCCTTTGATCTGTAGATGAATAAACAGAAAGATACAAAAAGAAGCAATGTTTCTTTTTATCTTTCTGTTTCAACGGCTGAGCATTGTTGTTGATAAACATTGCTGGGTTGCTTTTTTGAGTCATCGGTTGTTAAGGACAATATGGCCCCCCTCCGTAACAACCAATTGCTGGCTTTTTTTTTTTCCCCCTACATTTCAGCTGTCAGTGCGGGAAACCTGCTGAAAGAACCAAGCTTAAATGTATTTGATTCAGGTATCGGAGCATTTGCACAGGTACTGATACTCACACAAATGTTAGTATCGGCAGGGGTACAAGTATCGGTATCGGTGCGACTCTAGCATTTACCCCAAACCTTGAGGGCTCATTTATCCATTGCAGTGTGCTGCAGAAATGCTTGCTTTAACCACTTGCCAAGCACCTGCCGTGGCTTAACGGTGGCAAAGTGGCTCGTTATCGCGAACCGCCGTCACTAGACGGCGGCCGTGATAACGAGTATTGTGAGTGAACTCGCTGTGTTCCGGGGGGGCAGGGAGCAGGTAGGGCAGACTCTATCTCTGCAGGCTACCTGCGATGGCTCCCCCACAGTGAGAGAACGGGGGTCCGTGTATGTAAACACGGATCTCAGTTCTGACAGAGGGGGGAAGGGCTGTGATCACCGGCTTCCATTATATGGAAGCCGTGATCACTCCCCTCCCCCTGCCAGCCCAGCACCAATACTTCACCCCTTCACTGCCAATGGCATTTACACAGTAATCAGTGCATTTGCATAGCACTGATTGCTGTATAAATGGCAGTGGTCCCAAAAAAGTGTCAAAATGGTCCGACATGTCCACCGCAATATCGCAGTACAGCTAAAAATCGCAGATCACCGCCATTACTAGTAAAAAAATAAAAGTCCCATAAATTAATTCTCATCATTCGTAAACGCAGCAACTTTTGCGCAAACTAATCAAACGCCGATTGCGATTTTTTTTTTTTTTTTTTTTTTTTACGCAA
>BLSH010481670.1:3443004-3466332 GCA_018402905.1 Glandirana rugosa | reverse complement strand
GCTGCAGAAATGCTTGCTTTAACCACTTGCCAAGCACCTGCCGTGGCTTAACGGTGGCAAAGTGGCTCGTTATCGCGAACCGCCGTCACTAGACGGCGGCCGTGATAACGAGTATTGTGAGTGAACTCGCTGTGTTCCGGGGGGGCAGGGAGCAGGTAGGGCAGACTCTATCTCTGCAGGCTACCTGCGATGGCTCCCCCACAGTGAGAGAACGGGGGTCCGTGTATGTAAACACGGATCTCAGTTCTGACAGAGGGGGGAAGGGCTGTGATCACCGGCTTCCATTATATGGAAGCCGTGATCACTCCCCTCCCCCTGCCAGCCCAGCACCAATACTTCACCCCTTCACTGCCAATGGCATTTACACAGTAATCAGTGCATTTGCATAGCACTGATTGCTGTATAAATGCCAGTGGTCCCAAAAAAGTGTCAAAATGGTCCGACATGTCCACCGCAATATCGCAGTACAGCTAAAAATCGCAGATCACCGCCATTACTAGTAAAAAATAAAAGTCCCATAAATTAATTCTCATCATTCGTAAACGCAGCAACTTTTGCGCAAACTAATCAAACGCCGATTGCGATTTTTTTTTTTTTTTTTTTTTTTTACATAAAATACAAAATATGAGGAATATAAATCGGCCAAAACCGATGAAAAAAAAAATGTTTTCTTCATTTTTTTTTTTTTTTTTTATTTGTATTTTAGCAAAAAGTAAGAAAAATAGTTTGTTTTGCAAAATTGGCGCTCTTTTTTGTTTATAGCGATGATCAGAAATGACGCAGAGGTGATCAAATACCACCAAAAGAAAGCTCTATTTGTGAGGGGAAAAAGGAGGCAAATTTTGTTTGGGTACAACGTCGCATGAATGCCCAATTGTCCGTTAAAGCGACGCAGTGCCGAATCGCAAAAAGTGCTTTGGTCCTAAAGGGGGGAATCCTTCATGCATCGCATACTAGCTCATCATGAATTACTTACCTTAGATCTAAGCTGTCGCAGCGGTCCCCGCACACTGCTGTGACCGGTGACATGTCTCCTGGAGTTATTTCCAAGTTTACGGGCTGTGATTGGCCGGAGCCACGATGTCGTCACTCCCACACATGTGCTCGGGAGCCACTGGTCGTGGCATGACCGGTCACGGCATGGGCCCTGAAGAAACTGCACCAGTGGGCCGTTACTTCAGTGCGCATGTGCCAATGATGTCGGCAGCAGCGTATATGGTGAACATCTCCTAAATGGTACAGGTTTAGGAAATATTCACGGTACCTACAGGTAGGCCTTATTATAAGCTTACCTGTAGGTAAAAGTGGTGTAACAAGGCTTACAACCACTTTAAGCAAGCTGCTAGCAGGCTTCAGCTACCAAAGCCTGCTAGCTGCTAAAGTGGAACTTCTGCTTTAAGTGCCGGTGACCTCCTGACATGCTACAATTGGCATGTCATTTTTTTGGGGGGGGGGCGGGTACCTAGGTGAGACAGGTAGGTGTCTTTATACTAAGAGTCAGCAGCTACATGTTTTGTGGCTGCTGACTTTTAAATGGGTGAAACTCCACTTTGAAGTGGCAATCAGCACTTCTATTATGATCTGTGTTCGATATTTACAAACTGCAGTTTAAAAGCTTCAACAAAGCTTGCTGAAAGTCATTGGCAGCTGGTGCTCAATATTTTTTTGTGGGGGGGGGGGCCAAACCAATGCTACCCCCCCCTTCGGAGACGGACGGACAGAGGTCTCCTTACCTTTAGGAGGCAGATGACCGGGATCTCGCACCTCACTCCGGGGCTGTTGCTTCTCCTCCCGGCCAAACAGGAAGTGGGTCCTGAGACCCGAGAGAATCGATTGGCTGGGAGTCCTAAGACTCCCTGGCCAATCAGGTCATAGGGCTCGCTTCCTGATTGGCCAGGAAGAGAATCAGGAAGACCATAACGAATATTAATTCTCTGCGCCCCAGGCTTGCCCTTCTTTGAAGCCAATTAGAGCCTCTGGCTCTAATCATGTGCTTCAAAAAAAAAAAAAAAAATTGAAATCCATGCGCCCGGCGCCCTGCATGTAAATTAGGTTCCAGGCACATGACGTAGGAGGAGGGCCACCCGTGTGCCCTTTATAGACGTAGCTGCCACTGCTGAAAGCTCTGCAAATGCTTTGCCAAAGCTTGCTGTTTACATTGCTCTTATGCAAACTGAAGCAGGCCTTTGGGTGACATGGCAATGCCAGTAATGAGAAATGAAAATCTGCCCTGAACATTTGAATCTGATAGTTCTGGATAGTCACTTTGTCATATCAGGAATTTTGTGATGAATGGTTAAGACTTTACAGTGGGTGGGATTTGGAATCCCTGCCAGAAATTTCAGTCTTCTCCATAGGTGTTCCCAGATCACCAACAAGGCAGTAGAGGTGTACTGGAGCACTACAGCAATGCTGGGATGGAAAACTAAACTGAGTGGTTAGATTGTGTTCCTCGTATACAGTTTCAGGCTTCGTTGTAACCTTTGATTGCATTATACCTTTAATTGTTCCTTTACCAGCTATAGATAAGGGTGCAAACCTTTTTTTTTTTTTTGCCTGTAGCTGATAGCAGTCATCAGAGGTTTTGTTGTCTTCCAATATTCGGCAACCAAAAGAGAGCCTGGCAAATCTGTGTAGTTCTTGCCCGTGTACCGACAGCCTTAGGACTTGGATCTCATCATTATGTACACTTCTACACAGCGGCGTAATACTCGAGGAAGCATGCTGATTTACTTAAGTGAATGGAGTGAACTGGGATTGCAGTTTCTAAGATTGCCAGCTGTCTCGTTCCCAGCAGGAGTAAATGAGCAAATTATATTATCAGAGTGAGAACGACTATAATTAGCATAGTGAGCTCGTCGCCGAGAGAAAAAAAAAAAAGTGAATTTTATAAGATACAAGTGCTCTTTGGTATACACAGATGATGTAGTAACGCATAGTAACTCTATGGTTGGTAAGATTTTGCAGATGAAAAAAATGGCAGTAAAAGGGTTTCATGAATTTTAAACCCTTTGGATTGGGAGAGAGGAGCACCCAATGTTCAGCGTTATGCCATACTTGATGGAAGGATTACAATTGTTTATTGAAAATAACGAGCAATCAAATCAAGCCAACGCATTTTAGGGGACAGCCTCTGCATAACTCTAGCCAACATTTGCTCTCACAAAAAACCCAGGTACCATTGAGAAGCCCATCCTTCTCTTTCTCCATGCACCAAAAGACCTGAGGAAGGTGGAGGCTTATCCCCCGAAACTTGTTGGCTCGATTTGTACGCTCATTATTTTCAATAAACAATTGTAATCCTTACATCAAGTGTGGCATCACTCCGAACACTGGGCGCTCTTCTCTCCCTATCCATATATCTTTTCTACTGAAGCGACATCAGTCATACCAGTAAGATAGCAGCCCATACCCCGAAAGAGAGTTAAATACTACCACCCATCAACGGACCAGCTAAGATTAACACAATCAACCTAGTGTGGTCTTCTAGCTCAAACCAGAATTTAACACCGTGATGGAAAAAATACCCTTGCAGGGGACAGCCTCTGTATAACTCTAGCCAACATTTGCTCTCACAAGAAACCCAGGTACCATTGAGGAGCCCTTCCTTCTCTGTCTCCAGTAAACAATTGTAATCCTTCCATCAAGTGTGGCATCACTCCGAACACTGGGCACTCTTCTCTCCCTATGCAAATATCTTTTCCACTGAAGCGACATCACAGTCGTACCAGTAAGGTAGCAGCCCATACCTCTAAAGAGAGTTAAATACTACCACCCATCCACGGAGCCAGCTAAGAATAACACGATCAATCCAGCGTGGTCTCTAGCTCAAACCAGAATTTAACACCCAGGATGGAAAAAAAAAAAAATCTTGCAGTAGACTCTCCCCCCCCCCCGTCTCCCCCCCCCCAGTCTCCCCAATGTTCCTTAAGTCTATGAAGGAAGGGGCTGTAGTACCTTATTCCTTGCTCTGGCACAGTCCACTTCTCCTCGATGCTCTGGGTTGCCTGTGGTCCTTCAGCAACATCAGGTAGTTGGGCTTCACCCACACTGCAAAGATTACTTGCTTGTTTAGGTTTGGGGGTTATAGAAGATCTACTTGCCTTCTCCTCCGCATTGCTAGACCCTTCCCTGCAGCTTCTTTTACCCGGTTTAAGGTCCTGATGTCAAGACCAATGCGGAGTCCTTGCATTGGATGTGATGCTGCCAAGGGACAGTCCACCGTCTGAGCATAAGGTAGTGCAGTCTGCCGGGGGAGTGGATGTACAGATAAGTAAAAGTGCTTCTCCTCTCCCCTCAACTAAAGCAGCCCATAGACTATGCGATTTTCTTTCCTTCCACCATGGATGGAATGAAGGAAAGGAAATTGCTAGATTCTCCCATCAACGCACTCAGTGTTAATGAGAAAATTGCTCACTATTTTGTTCTGCTGGTGGAGTGCCTTCCAGGCATGCAAAACACAATGGCTACTGCTAGTGGCTATAGCCACCGGCTGTAATCACATGTAAAACATTTGACAGGCTGGTTGTGCCTAAGGTGATCAATGGTTTGACTTGGGGTTCAACTTGGGTACAACCAGCCTGCCCATAGATGGATCGAATCTCTGCGGTCCCTGCTGAAGCAGCCAAGATTTATCCATCTATGGCCGGCTTTAAAGAGCAGTTAACCTCTGCAGTGTGGGCACAGCCTGACTGTGAGGGATACGTTTTAGTGTCCTGGAGTTGGGCTTTACATTTTTATAAAAACCTACTGAATGAAGGCTCTTCTATGTATTTTTTTTTTTCTTCCATTCTGATCAGTTTAGTTTAATTGGATGATTGATTGAATGATCATATCAATATTTATGTGGCCACCATCAGAAAAGTGACTGACAGGATTTGGTTGGCATGTATTGTAAGCCATTTTCCCACATTAGAAAACTGTGCTATATAAATGATTGCCTGTGTAAGTGCCCTGCCTAAATGCTGCCCACATTCCCATGGGTTGCCTGGATGCCGCACAATATGCATCGAACAGTGGGAAATAAACATTTTGTTTTCCTTTTGTTTTTTTTTATTGACTTTGTGATGTCATAGCGTTGCTGTGGACAATGTTGTAGCTGTGCGTTGAAAGGGTGGTGTTTGGATTGTGCCATGTTCATGTCACAAGGTGTCGGCTGTGCCAAGCTGGATGTCATGGGAATTGCTAAATAAAGAGATGGGGAGGGACCTCTGGTTGGTGAGAAAATAGTTTTCTACATAAGTGTTTGAAGAATATCATAAGATTCATGTGCTTCTAAATCAGCCACATAACTAAGTTTTCCCTATTCTGTGTAAGAG
This sequence comes from Glandirana rugosa, assembly GCA_018402905.1. NCBI lineage: Eukaryota > Metazoa > Chordata > Amphibia > Anura > Ranidae > Glandirana > Glandirana rugosa. The sequence continues at coordinate 3,461,014 of BLSH010481670.1, read as the reverse complement.
TGGAACACCTCTGTGTGAACGCCAACTCATCAGCTCTTGGCTTGGCTTAATTAGAATGCCATAGACTTTTTGCATAACCACTGTGGTTTCCATTGGGACTACATCCTTACCTTGGAAACCCGTTCAATAGTTGGTTTTTAAGGATGTGTCACAAAAGGCAAGACAAGGGTTGGACTACTTGCTCAGCAATGTATATGAAATTGGAAAACAAACCCCAGTGCAATGAAAGGGGAGAATCTCATCGGTATCTCTGGTGGGGTGGACAAATCACAAGGCAGGGTGTTTAAAGAAAACCTGTAATTGGCATGTACCAAGGAAACCAAAAGAGCCATTGTACAGCGGCACCATAGGATACCTATGCTTCAAAAAATTGATGACGCTCAAAATCTGAGTATGTGGCGTGCTAATATGCCCCCCTTCTTTCTACAGTGCAGTGGTCTACGATTGAGTGACCATTTGCTAGGCCAGTGCATTGCCAACTGGAAAGCTGGTATTAGAATAGCGTCTTCAGTATGCAACATTGCTAGATAAAGATGGCACTGTGAAGGTAAGAACAGTCCCCTATATTGCTTGATTTACAACAGCTCTGTTGACTTCCTTGTCTGTTATAGGTTCCCTTGAACCTACTTCAGATAGAGACTGCGTCAATCTCTCAAAAAACTAAAACACAAAACCATACATGCAGTACCCTGCAAAACAAGAGCCATTATACTTACTTCTCTGGAGGCCCATGTCTCCTCCATCCCCTACGTCACTGCTGTCCAAATACAGAGGTATCACTGGCATGCCATCAAAGAGGAGCATAAGCAAAACATTTATTTGCCGCAGTAGGGCAAAGCAATGTTTTGGGGCCACTGAGCACCCCTTTCTCAGGCAGCCTGTTGAAGGGGAGCGGGCCATGAAATGTTGCTTTATCCTATGGTGGTTAATGTTTTCCTTATACGTCTCTTTGATGGCATGCCGGTTATTCCCCTTTGTTTGAACTTTGCATTTGACAGCGTCATCCATCATTTTACTGTAGCACCCGAGTTTTAGGTCTATGACTGAAAAGAGCGAGCTGGATTACAGAAATCTGTCACTACAAAACTCATATAGGTTGGAGGATGGAACTACAACGGAAAGGGAACACAAATCTAAAACTTCTGGAATGAGGAGAAGCTCAGCTGACTTCCATCATCCAACCATGTGCAAGCAATAATGCTTGGTTTTTATTGCTTTGGCATGTGATTGTGTGTTCTTTGTGAAGTGAAGCTTCACCTCCTTTACAAAGCTCTGGAGCAAATGCCCTTACAGGGTGCAACTGCACTTGTAAAGTGCACAGTTTGTTTGCATTTAATCAACCCCAATAACTTGTTTGGGTGTTGGAACAATAGTAATCAATGACTTAGAACAGGGGGTCTCCAAACAAAGGGCTGTGTTTTTTGTCCTTCAGACTTAAGAGGGGCTGGAATGTGGCCAGCAAGAGTGGAAATTGTCCTGGCATCCGTGGGAGTAAACCTCACATTTGGTATTAGGTGGCGAAACAATGCCCCATTATTGGTGTCAGTGGGAGAACTGGTGCCCCATTGTTGGTGTAGGTGGGAGAAATGGTACCCCATTGTTGGTGTAGGTGGGAGAAATGGTGCCCCATTGTTGGTGTAGGTGGGAGAAATGGTGCCCCATTGTTGGTGTCGGTGGGAGAAATGGTGACCCATTGTTGGTGTCGGTGGGAGAAATGGTGACCCATTGTTGGTGTCGGTAGAAATGGTGACCCATTGTTGGTGTCGGTGGGAGAAATGTTGACCCATTGTTGGCGTCAGCAGAATAGGGTCTCGTATCAGTGGGAGGAATGATACTCCAAGGACCGGATTAAGGCACACAAGGCCACAGTCTGGAGACTACTGACCTAGAATCTCAGTTTGACTAGCTGAAACCCCAAATTTGGACTAAACTTCCATGCATTAGCAAGGCCTTGGGAGAATGTTTGAAAGCAGTTATAAAAAATAAAAAGAAACCTCACCCAATTGGAAAGAAGAATTGTGTTTTAAAATGAGAGGCTGTTGACATTTCTAGCTATAACCTGTTGTCAATTTTATCTCCTCTTCTCACAGTAGGAGATCAGCCATTATGCAATCCAGAACCTGATGGAAACATGTTGTGTCTTTATTCACTTTATGCTGATTGACAGCATGGCTTAGCTCAAGCTAAGAATTGCTGTTTTAGAATCATGGGGGGCCAAATATTTTTACCCCCTGGTTTTGACTTGTTAGAATGTTGTTTCATTCTGAAAAGGAGGTACGGCCATGCAAAGGTCCTACACTTTTAATTATGCTGAAGGAACCTGCTTGTTGAGGACTCCATAACCCCCCTCCTCTGCAGTTACATAGGGGCTATGTTCTTCAGCCAGTATGGATAGAAAGAGAGAGTGTTTTTTTTTATCTTCTATATCAGTTTTATTAAAGTTTTTATTTTTTCTTCATAGCTTGTTGCTAATGTTCCAATTGGCTTTAGTACGTCACGTCCCACTCATCCAAATGGCTGATCTCATTGTAATTGCAGGTTTTTGGTTAAGTGACTGCGGAGTGTAAAAACTCTGCGCTTACCTGCATCTCATCTGTCTGCGCCTCCCCACAGATAAAAACATATACCAGTCAACACCGCTAATCTTCTGCTATTTCCTTATTTGAATGGGACCCGGGGATTTGATTAACAGTGTCGGAAGAGCAAAATTAGGGGTTAGCACTTTGCAGTTTAATAGCGTGAATTCAACGGTGAAAAAAAAAGCATCCCGCCACTTTCGTAAAATGGTACTTTGTTTTCTGGTGCAAATATAGAGTAGCGTGTAGATCAACTAAATCAGTTGACTATTGTTCTCTTGTAATGTTGGAGGAATGTAACAAAATATCAAAGCCTTGGAACCCTCTCTGATTACAATTCCCATCTCGGGGAGTATAATTGCATGTGGAGGCAGTTCCATTTAAAGAGCGATGCAGGCACTCCAAACCTTTTTTCAGGTAGGAACCATGCCATTCAAAGCTTTACTGACCTGCTAGTTTTTTGGTGCTTTCTAGAGAGAGATATTTCTGGTATAGGTAGGTGGGTTAAACCGCACAGAGCGAGAACAATACAGAGTGAGGACATGTAAGCAGATGAGTAGCCTAGCCAATGATAGATGTTTGCAGCACTCCTGGAAAACTGCTAAATACACAGATGAAATACATATGGGGGCATTGGTTTACTTGCTAAAGGATTTGTATTTTGCTCTATCCATTCCTCAGATTTACCCGTTAATGCCACACAGCACTATGTGAGAGAGCAGGAAACCTGATTCCTTGCTGTAGTTAATGGAAAAGTAGGGTCAAAGCTCTTTTGACCCTATTCTCCTATGGATCACAGGAGTGCACTCTGTTCTGTACTCCTGTGACCCATTTTCAGCCGACAGCAGGCTAAAATCTGCTGTCGGCTGACGTCATAGAGCTGGTCTAGGCTATGGAGAGATCCCAAATTTAAAGGCAGGATCCACCCAGATGCCTGTACCGGCAGCTGGCTCAGCCTCTCATTGAGCTGCTTGGAGACTGAGCCAACCACTTCTGCCCCTTGAACGGCCCTGCACTCCAGTGAGCGCGGGAGGGGCAGAGCAGAGAGCAGTGACTGATAGTCACTGCTCTCTGCTCTGCCCCTCCCGCGCTCACTGGAGTGTAGGGCCGTTCATGGGGCAGAAGTGGCTGGCTCAGTCTCCCAGCAGCTCACTGAGAGGCTCTCTCTGTTTTACAAGCAGCACAGGACAGATGCTGCATCCACCTAAGTATAAATGTTTGTTTTTTTGACTGGACAGTGAAAGGAGAAGTAGCAGACTGATGAGTCTCAGTTCTTCTGCTCTCTCTTCCTATCAACATGTTGCTTGTTGGCACTTGAGTACTACAGCACAATTGTGTGGCTCCTTATGCTGTTTCTCCCTGCCCAAGTCTGGGATCTGCTGCTGTATAGAGGACTGCAAAAAGCGGTTATAAAATTGAATCCAGGTGCTTAAGCCGGCCATAGGCGGAGGGATTTTCTTTCCTGCAACCATGGCCAAGATTTGAACAGTCTATTGCGGGGCTAAATTTAATTACATATTATTGAATAGGCTGAGCTGTGTTCATTTGCCTTTTTTATATATGCCTGGAGATCCGCTTTAAATCACAGTAGTGATTGCTTGTTGCCTTTTATAAATGAGCGTATGTGCAAAGTCTCAAAGTCACCAGGGGTTAAATGGAGACCAATGCAAGCTCAATGCTTGAAGGTACCAGGAACGGAGATGCAGAATCATCCAGCCGAAATTTCTTGGTGTTCTCCATATTTCATTTGTCAAGAGCCAAGGAGCGAGATCCTTTAATGCAGAGAACTGCAGCGGCACATATCCTTTTAATGGACCGAGTCCACACAACACTTGCCAAGAAACTCCTACCTGGGTGGTTTCAAATCTTCATAGTTATGATTCTTGGTGGCTTCATTTAGTGAGACTGCAGGGTTTCTATAAATCCCTTGGTGATGCTCAGACTTTTCACATCAACTGCGGTGCGATTTATTGTACAGTGGAAGTGGATGAGATGCCTTAATGCCATAACAGAGTAAGGAAACTGAAGAGTTGAAGCTCTTGTAGGATTTGAACCAAATGTGCTGCCCAATGTTTCTGCATCACTTTCATTTACTTGTTTTGTGGCAATGCTGTTAAATCCAAAACTTGTTTTTTCATTTTAGGATTGAGTAGGGGATGGTTACAATCCCTCCAAATCTCTATACATCATGGGAAACTCCCTCAGTGATGGTTGTCTATAGAACAAGAGCCCCCATTGTAAAAATGTCAGTTTGAACACAACTCAAAATTTTGTATTTCCTTTAATGTTCTGTCCCATTGGTCACCAGGAAGCATAGATCGCTTGAATATCCACAGCTTGGACAGAAGTAGTTATGAGGGCCTCATAGGGGTTCTAACCCTTCCCTACGCCATCTAAAACGAAAAAAGTTTTAACTTTAGATATACTTTACAAGATGAGCTTGAGCTCAATCTTGGCTTTAAAGCCTAAAGTGTAAGAACCATAAAAAACACCCTATTTGCCTTGTGTTCTACAGTCTCCAAGCTTCAAGAATAGAGAAGTTGACATCTAATTGCCTGAGCCCAACGATGAGTCTTTTTATCCTGCAGAGTTCTTATAGTCCTGCCAGTGGTCACACTTGTGGTTGTCCCCACCATAGGGACCATTGCTGTCTTCTTACTAGCCTCGGTGCATGCGATCTGCATGGCTTTTATTCTTTGTGACAGACAAGCTCATGTATGGCCAGTCACAACACAGCCGGGACACAGTGGGATATAAGAACTTTGCAGATCTGGACAGGCTGCCGTGGTGAGAAGTGCCACTTATCTGCATATTAGGTCTGTAGTGCTATTTTACAATTTACAGATGAGTGGAATGAAGGGCGGGATACGGGGTTTAATTGGAAACTGCAGCTATCCTTCAAAATGATAAGAAGTTAAAATGGCTAATTTTAAAATCCTAGAAATTCTTGTTATTAATGGGAGCCCATATTCCCTGTTAAAGGCATAGTGCAGCTTTTGGAAAAAAAAGATAAACTTTGGATAAACACATTGGAAAAAATTAAACAAAAAAAAAAATGAAGTGCTGATTCATTTTTTTTTTTTTTTGCATTGGGCCCTGCAGAGCAGTGCAGCTGTGATCAGTGCATTGAGAGGCAGAGACTTTCCATAGCCACGGGTTTGTATGGAAGTTCTGACCTACCCTTATGGGGCTGGAGAAAGTTATCGGTGGACTTACAAGTGCCACGATGTCTCCATTGGGATCTGCACACTTTTCCTAGCCCCATGTCTGTAAGGAGGTAGAAGACCTACTGTTATGGGGCTGGAGGAAGCATCGATGGGCTACATGTGTGCTGATGTCACCACACTTGTGCTCTATGGAGATCTGCAAACTTTTCCCCTAGCTCTAGGTCCATAAGGAGGTAGGAACTTACCGTTATGGGGCTGGAGGAAGCATCGATGTGCTACATGTGCACCGATGTCACCACACTTGTGCTCTATGGAGATCTCCAAACTTTTCCCCTAGCTCCAGGTCCATAAGGAGGTAGGAACTTACCGTTATGGGGCTGGAGGAAGTATCAGAGGACTACAAGTGCAGTGATGTCACTACACTCCATTGAGATCTGCATGTCCCTCTGCTGCGGTGGAAGATGGGACTTCCTATTCACTGATGACTGACGTTCCAAGTTAAAAAGAAAAAAACACAGCAGAATGCTGCACCCCATGATTCAGGTTAGTGGCAGTGATTTCAGGTTGGCAAGCTGGGGAATGTGACCTTGTTTCATGTTACCCTCTAAATATAGGTATAACATCAAACCTGGTCACAAAGGTGGACTCAGCCTTTAAAATGGCTTGCTGACTGAATGGACTGATGGCCCCCTGACCACTCCACTAACTTGTACAGTTTCCCAATAACTTATACATACTGGTTGGCAGACCATTCTTGAAAACAGAGCCTAGTGAAGGGTTGCCAGCTGCCTAACCTTGCTGTATAACATGCTACTGCTGGAAATAAAAACGTAGGCCTATTAAGCTCATAGTCCTCTATTTTTGACTTGTGAAAGTCATATGGATGTCGTCATATGGTGCAAATCCCACAGGGTTTGTTCGGAGGAATCTGAAGCAGCACATTGGGATATTGCTAGCACAGCTGTATGTTTTACACAAGCTGCTTTTTGTTCATGTCTAGCTGGAGCAGACCCCCCTTCCCCAACCTTCAGGCCGGAGCCCAGAGGCTCCCCAGGGGGCTGACTCAAATTCTTTAAGTGCTCAGCCCTTTTAATAATCCTTGCTCATCTTATTTATTTATATATATTTTCTGCCGGTTTGTTAAGTTGCCGGGGAACTCATCCATTCAACCTTCTGAAGGACTGTGACTGGTTTTCCGAGCTGCTTAGAAGCTTCACTTGGCCACTCTTGCTCTGTCTGGAAAGTTTCATATTAGTATCCCAACAGGTAAAATATGAAAATAAATTAGTTTATTCTTATTTCTGTGCCATTCTGTTTGCCAGTTCGCTCCTACTTAGGGGGGACCTTGCTGCTGGAGGGACATTCAGTTCAGTTTGGTGCATGCTGGCTACCCCTTTATCTTATTAACGATCCTTTACAACTAATGACCTCCATACAACCTTGCTTATGCTATTGATGATGGTAATGGGACCATCAGTATGTATCCCAATTTCACAGGATAACCATACAACTCCCTATGAGAATTCAGGATACCCCCCAATCTCTCCCCATGTATTTATATTATATATATATATATATATTTATATATATATGTGTGTGTATATATATATATATATATATATATATATATATATATATATATATGTGTGTGTGTGTGTGTGTGTGTGTGTGTGTGTGTGTATGTATGTGTATATATATATATATATATTCATTCTATGTATGATGCAGGTGCAGTCTACTTTCTCCACTGCAGGTAATGCTATGCTGCAGTGGCACTGCAGTTGGAGAGCAAGTAAAGAGAACATAGTTCCTCTATGGCTTCCTTGGTAACTGGGGAAGCAATCCAATTGGATGCTACCACCCCATGCTGTAGCAACCATCTTGGGTCAGGCAGAGCCTTTTTAAGGTCCTGGCTCCGAGGCTTGTTGGGCATTTTTTTAAGTGGGTAGAGTAGGGACAGGTACCCCGCCTGGTAGGGGCGGAACTAGTAGCAAGGAAAGTTTCCTGATGAAGAGGGAAAGCGTAGGGCTCACAACTTCTCTGGACATCTTCCCGTTTGGCCAGGAGAAGACCAGGCCACATGCTGCCAGTTAATCTGAAAGCTGCTTTTTCTTCACACTCTATGGACTATACGAAGTATGGTGCTTCCTTGTCCATTTTTTTTTTTAGCTGTGCACATCACAGCCATGACGCACTGGATTGAAGCACTCTAGGTGAAGGAGCTCCCTTCTGGTGACACCACTAGTCCTTCTAATGGACTGTTGTCACCCAAAGGCGGGAGAAAGAGGGATGGGCCTTTGGAAAGCAGTAAGAAGAAGTGGAATTGCATAAAAAAAAAAAAAACACCACTGACAGTTTGCTGGGGTGCAACTATTAACCAGGCCTCATAATAGGCAACACTTGTATTAAAATGCTACATTTTTATATTCCTACACACTCAGGCCCCTTGTGGTACTGACGTTCAGGGCCCTGTGTGTTTAGGGACAAAGGCCCAGAAAGCAGGTCTCCTTTGTTCCGGACCATTGTCCCTGATCACACAGGGTGTACAATGTTCAGTACTGTCCAGACGCAGCCTGCCGTAGATTTTGGCAGTCCACCAGCAATGGGGCTGAATGTTGCACCTGCACTGAAATGCCGGCAGGGACGCATTGCAGCTGGACGACCCGATGTGCAGGGGTCACTTTCACACCTATACTACAGGGAAATTAGTTTAAAAACCACTGAGAATCCTTTGGCTTTCCTTTGAGTGCATTAAGCATAGTTAGCTCTATTACAAATGTACTGAGCCGGTAGCAGCAGTATATAATTCATACAGAGTTGGTAGGAACAAGATGCATGGTAGGCCTCTTCCCCCAGCTGGCTAGCAATAAGCATGGGATGTTCTTTGGAGGAGGTGAGCCGGATTTCACCCCATCGTGGGGTTTGATGCATGAGCTGCTTCCTGGCTCCCCATCTGCTGTGCACTCAGCACAATGCAAGCAGGTGAGCAAGAACAGGGCTTCCAGCTTGGCTGCGCCAAAAAAAAAAAATGAGGCCAGAGAGAAGAGGAACGGCACTGACAGAGCGAGAGGAATATGCTGTGCTGTTCTTTCCCCAAAGCTTCAGGTGATCAGCACTGGGGAGGAGGAGGGGACGTCTTCCCAGCCGCATATATCATCCCTACTCTCAAACCTTCAGCATCAGCTCATCGCAGATGCACAGGGCAGCCTGTGTGCGAGATGCTGCAAGGTAATTAGTCCAGCCGTAATAGCCGGCGTTAATTCTTCGCTATCAGAATTTTTTATTATTATTATTATTATTCTACAAAGGGTTTGTAATTACACATTTGTAACAACACAGGTACTAAATGATTGTTTTTTTGTAGAATAAAGCATCTTCTTTTTTTTTTTTTAATAAAATACTTGTTTTAGCCTTTTTTTTTATCCTTTGTTGCATCTCAGTTCTTCTGAGCTCCTGCAGCCTGTTTGTAGCCACTTCCTGCACTCCAGGGATATGTGCATGGCATTTTTTAGGGGGGTTTCCTGTTGGTGACAAAGTGGAACTACACTGTATCTGAGCACCACAAACCAAAACCGGTATTTAATTCATTTTCAGTATTCAGAGCAAACTCAACCATCTATCCATGTCTCCATGCTTTATTTTGCTGGGAAATCACTTTGAAAAACACCCCCTAGCAGTTCTGGCCGTGGCTATCGTGAGTGAGGGCAGATAATGTAGCTCCTGAAGACTCCTGGGATTTATGGCATCATTTGCCTAGGCATGGAAACATGGAAGTAACTGAGGAAATGTAAAAAAGAAGTTTAAAGCCAGTGAATGCTGGCAGCATAAGGATAAAAAAATAGTCAATGTTGATTGAGAGAGTACAGTTCTAGCTCTGGGCACACTTTTATTGAAATGTGTTCCTCAATAGCACTTGTCTCCAAACTGCGGCCCGGGGGCTAGATGTGGCCATTTACTTGCTTTTATCTGGCCCTTGGAAAAATATTTCATTCACTGATGCCAACAATGGGGCATCATTTTCCCCCACTGAGACCAGTGAAGGGACACAATTCTTCCCCTATGACACAAACTATGGGACACAATTCCTCCCAATGATACCAACAATTGGGCCCACTGTAACAAATGATGGGGCGCATTTCCTCCCAATGACACCAATGATGGGGCACATTTCCTCCCAATGATACCAACAATTGGGCCCACTGAAACAAATGATAGGGCACAATTTCTCCCAGTGCCACCGATGGGGCACAATATCCCACTGACACTAAAAATGGGGCATTGATTTTTCCCGCTGACATCGGGACCTTTTTCTATTCTCAACGGCCAGAGTGTGGCCCCCCTAAAGTCTGAAGGACAATAAACTGGCACCCTGTTTTAGAAAGTTTGGAGACCCTTGCTCAATATCCCTGAAGGATATACAGTAGATCTACTTTGTGAGCCCCAAATGCTGTTACAAACCCAGAGATTACCTTAGCTGTAATATCATTGCTGTGCTATACATAGCCTGCTTGAAGAGCAGAGCTGTGGAAGGGGTCCAGAAGGCCCCACCTATTGCAGGCTACCACTAGAAAACTATAGGAAGGGGCGGGGACAAGACCAGTCACCCTGCACAAAGAGGGAGAGAAACAGTGAGCGGTCTTTGTTACAGGAAGCTGCTGCACAGAGATAAAGTCTCACACTGGATTTACTGCACAGATCCGGATGAAATACACAAAGCACACCAAGGCAGGCTATACATTATGCAATTTTCCTTACTTTAAGTTTGGGTTGAAGGAAAGATAAACACTTGATTCCCCCATCAACATAGTCAGTGTTGATGGGGGAAACCCTCCCACTGCGCTATTGTATTCTGACAGTGGAAGGTTTCCTAGCCTTCAGAATACAATGATCAGAACAGAAAAACCTGACAGGCTGGTTGTACTAAAGTCGATCGATGGATTGGGATGTTTAAGACGGCTTTTCCAGCTTAATCACTCGTTGCCCCTGATAGTGGGCAGATGGGATGCTTGATGTCCAAAGCACTAAAATGACCCAAATGATTTCCAGGTAAGGCAACTGTTTAAAGGGTAATCTGCTGGAAATAACGATGTTTGAAGCTCATTATATAGCATTCTGGAAGACCACCCTTGTACTTGATGACGAAGGCCATGTTCTAATGCACCCTGAAACCACAGGACAGGCATGGAAAATATTTCCCAACCGTCAAACAACACACAGGCCATGCGTAGGTTGCTTGGTCGTGCATAGCTGAAGAATGTGCCTGGGTAGAACATGTGCGGTCACCTGGCTATAAACACAACGCAGCAATTTTGCCAGATGCTATTTTTGAAGGATGTATTTACAGTTTATTTTTAAAGTCAAACAGCAACTCCAGGCAGCCAGCAAAGTCATCGATTGAACTGCCAACACTTCTTAAAGAATACTGCAGGACTGCAGCCTCTTGTCATACTGTGCTGTGAAGCCCCAGTCTCTGTACCAGGGAATACTTGGGGTGGCTTCAGATTCAGGGCTTTGGTGCCAGCAACCACAGGAACTTGGAAGGTGAAGAAGCCTGTGGCTCATTCTTATTTTCAGGTGGTCTGTGTACCTGGGATTAGTTTGCAAAATGTTGGTTTTCTTGGAATGTGCCTTTTAGTTACCAGGGTTATTGGTGTATGCTGCATGGATAAGCGCCTTGTCCCCTGTATTATTGGTTATTGGTTTATGCTGCATGGATAAGCGCCTTGTCCCCTGTATTATTGGTTATTGGTGTATGCTGGCATGGATAAGCCAAGACACTCTGGTCAATGTTTGCTCATCGGTGATGAAGCACTTGGGAATTCGTAGCCTGCGGCTCTCAAACTGGTTGACAAGCCTGCATTAATGGGGCCGTATATCTTCACTGGCTGAAAGGCCCCTGACCAATTTCATTACAGAGCCTTCTAGCCTTGCAATGGTTACAGCATTCTTCCCAAGTGAGGCATGGGGAGATATGAGTGAGGAAAGGGGGGCATGCAATTTAGTGACTGAGATTGTGGATGTCTCTAAGTCAATTCTGCAGTTCAGGGAGTCATTATGCATATACACACAGTATGTGGACAACCCTGCAAACTGCGAGTTATGATGCCCAAAGCCAACTCCATAAAGACAGGGGTTGAGGAGTATGGTGTAGAGCAGACTTTATCAACCAGGTTGCCCAGGCACCCTGGGGTGCCTTGAGGTTTCTTCAGGGGTGCCTTGGTACAATGCCTAAAAATATATCAACAACTGTATACAAGCCTTCCTTTTTAGTTACACAAAGCCACGGGTTTTCATTATGCACCATTACGACTTTCTAGACACTGGCATCCTAACAACCAATGACATCATCAGTTAATAAGGAGGATGTCTGTTGCCTCCATAGCTTCCTTGTTTCACCCTCCTGTGCCCCTCTCCCTCAGCACTGGGGTGACATTAGCTGACTGATGGAGAGAAATTGAGGGAGAAGAGAAACATCGGAATACTAGTCAGTGCCAGTGTGCAAAAGTGTATTTGCTTTGGAAGAGTAAATCACCTGTAACGTTGGGTGTCCTATGTGTCGATGTCACAGCATTATGTAAAGCTTTTAGAGTTGTTTTTTCCATTTTAGAATAGGGTGCCCCAAGACGGTCCATACATTTAAAGGGTGCCTTGACTGAAAAAAGGTTGAGAAACACTGGTGTAGAGGAACTCAAGTGGCCCTCAAAGTGTCCTAACCTTAAAGTGGTTGTAAACCTCAGGCATGAAATATGAACAAAGCATATCCCTCTATAGTGTGTACTTGTCTCAATCCAGACCACTAAGTGTCATTTCTGTCTGATGCTTCGTTCCTATGCTATATGCATGAATAACTTAATTTTTCCTGACACCAAGCAACAAATGGTGATAGGGGAGGGAGCTCCAGCTGACTGACAGCTCCAGCTGTGTTCCTGTGTGCTGTGTGAAGGGGGTGCTTTCCTCACTGCAGAGTGTCATTCAGCTCTCTGCCCCGTTTTCTGACAGCTCAGAGGATCTTTGAATGGATTTAGAGAAGAGAAGACTGCAGATAAACTTGTACAACTTATGTAGGAGGTTCTGTTTAATTTCTGTGCATCACTTGAGGCCAGTCACTTCACTGGGTATATATAGGGATTTACAACCAATTTAGGCTCTGGGGGTCATTCTAGCCCTGGTCCCAGCATACAACCATCATGCTGTTGGTCAGCATTTGAGCGTTCAAAATGCTGCCTATTGGCTATTCAGGCAAAGGCAACTAACTATTCAGTATCACTACTGTACAGAGGTCCCGCCCTGTTTTGGAAGGAACACCAGATTCAGAGCATGGTGAGTCCAGAGGCACTGGGCACGTTTGCGTATAAGGTTAGTAAGCGATGGGAAGGGGTGGGAAATAGTTTTTTTTTTTTTTTTTTGATCATGGCAAGCAATATTTTCTTGTTCGGTATCCAAGCTCTCCTTCCTGCTTAGTAATGCAGCACACCAGTTGAACTCCTTGATAAACTTGCAATGAAACCATCAGGGTGGATTTGATTTAAATCATAATTTTTAAAGAGCAGCTGTCATCTCTGTCCCGCAGCAGCTCCTCCTCTGACCCACTGTTGACTCACCGATAGTCCCATTCAATTCACACGGCTGGTGATGCGGCAGTGACACAACAAGGTGAGGGACGTGGCGGCAGCAGGTGAGTGGATGCCGCTAACAGGCACTGCCATGATGGATCTGAAATGACAGGTGCTCTTTAAATGTAAGGACTTATTCTTGCTGGTAGTTAGAATCTTTAATATTTGTAAACAAAATGAAGGTTTTTCATTTAGAATAATAAGCTGTCAGGTTAGTAAAACAGCGATATCAGAACCGATTCAATCATACAGTTTGTAGTGTACATAGATTTGCAACACAAAGGGATAAAGGAATATTCCTGAACTTTGCTTTATCTCATGGTTACTGTGACATTGTGTGGATGCATCAATGCAGTGCATCTTATCTCAGCTTGCAGAGCTTGGATTCATTGAATGAGTTTACCAAAAATTTAAATATTGCAGAATATACAGCCCCATGCTACATAACTAAGCTCCATTTCATGCTGAATAAACTAAACTATAAATGTATCTTAAATAGAAACCTATCTTTAGATAGATTTTTGTTCCAAAAGCATTTTATTAAAATACATTTAATAAAAATCAAAAAAATCTGATTTAAATAAAAAAATTCAGAAACCATATATCTGAGTAATGATAAGTTTTTTTTATGCTGGCCGTCTTTCAGCCAGGGGCTAATTGCAGCATCTGACATCCAGACAGCCAGTAAAAGAAAACGTATGAAGATGTGGAAGTGAATCTCCCATCAGATTGCCATTGGTATCACAACGCCTTAAAGAATGCCATGCACCCATTAAACAAGGCGGCGCAGTTTCCATTTAGATTGCGCTAGTGGGATCTCTGTCCTTGAACAGCTTCACATTGCTCTTCTACCGTCCGTTCCTAATTTAGTGCTCACCCCTGCCTCGGCTATTCAGATGGCACATGAATTTTTTTTTCCCACTTTCCTTTTTTATTAGCCCTATTACATGGGGGCCGAGTTCTCAATTCCAGGAATTAGAGGCTGAGATAAATCAGTAGCTGAACGCACTCCATCTGTGACATGTACAGAGGAATTAGATTAGCTCGTAATGTCTCTGACCCATATTACTCATCTTGTGGTCATTAAATAATATTGTTTGATAAAAAAAGGCAGTCTTCTATATTTTGACTTGTGCTGCAAAGCCGTGTGGTTAAAGAGAACCTGTGCTTCAAAAAAGACACAGGATGCCATTATTAAACTTTTTCTTAAAATGCTAATTGCAGTTTTTTTTTTTTTTAATAGGTTCCTTTGTGTTTTTATTTTTTATTTTTTTTTTTTTATGGACTTGCTTTCTACATTTTAATATACAGTGTGCTCACTCTTCTCTGCTGAGAGAAAATAACTTGCAAGATAGGCAATCAGGATAGCATAATTTTTTTGTAGTGAAAGTTTATTGGCGTTTTCTAAAAGAAGAGTAGCGATGAAGTACAATGCCTTACTGAAAACAGATATTAAATAACATAAACCCCCAGTGCACCTCTGATCCTGGTTTCACTTGGTTATAATGATTTGACTGTTAGTAAGGCCTCATACACACGGGCGTATCTTTAAAAATAAACAAAACGTCGGGCCCGACGTCAAGGAAAAAAAAATCGGCGTAAGTGAGCGTCGGCGTCAATAGGCGTTTAAAAAAAAAATCATCCCTCTGCTATTTTTCAACCCAAAAACGTCAGCGTCAAAAAACGCTGGAAAACGCCGGTACAATATTAGTTGGCGTTTGTTGGCAGTTTGCGGCGTCTGCGTCAAAAAATGCCAAAACGTTACAGCCTCAGAACGTGATGGCCGTGGGTTCTACTTTGAGCTCACTAACGCCGACGCCATCTACAGCTCAAAAACGCCGACGTTTTTATGGGGCCATTGACTAACATGGAGAGCTGCAAAAAACGCCAGAAAACGCCGGCGTCAGAAAACGTCCGTGTGTATGAGGCCTAAAAGCAACAGCTTGTAATGTAAAGTACTGTGAACTATATACTGTATGCATTATACGTGTTTATGCAGCAGGTGGCGCTGTAGTATTATAATGTGTATTCTATTAAAGGACAGGATGTACCATCTATCTAAGTTCAGTGCACTTGTTTGTGGTTAGTTCCTGTTTCCTGTCTCTATGATACAAGACATGTTCTAATATTTCTCCATAAAAGCAAAGCTATTGCTGCAAACAAGAAGCTTCCGGTGCGTTATATCAATACTCCGACAACATTGACTTCCCTGACTTTAGCGCCAAGTCCCCTCCCCCATTATAGACAAGAAAAGATCATCATTGGCAATCACAATGTCCTTGCGAACTGCAGTGGGTGTCAGTGCAATGTTAAAGACATTCCCAATGCAAGTTGAAAACGCAGTGTACTTGCCCACACCGGATTGCATGGTACAAAAGTACTGTACGATTCGGTGCGGGCAAACACACTGCGTTTGCGCTTGGGGTGCCTTTGCATTGCACTGACACCCACTGCAGGTCGCAAGGACATTGGGTTTCTTGAGTCTCTCTATGGTTTTTAGATTTCTTCTGTGCTCACCTGTTCTTTAGCATCTTTTTGTTCTGCCTACATAGCATTACCCTAAAGATCAACAAAGACCATATCCTTGATGAAGGGGAAGATCCCCCAAAATGCATACTGAGCAACGGTGTGCACCCAGGAATTAGCAGAACCAGAGTGAGGTCTGCGTTCCCCATGTGCTGTCTGCTCCCAAGCTGATTTTATTTTATTTATTTATTTCAGGTACTTATATAGTGCCGCCAGTTTATGCAGCGCTTTACATATACATTGTACATTAACATCAGTCCCTACCCTCAAGGAGCTTACAATCTAAGGTCCCTAACTCACATTCATATATTTACTAGGGCCAATTTAGACAGGATCTAATTAACCTACTAGCATGTCATGGAGTGTGGGCGGAAACCGGAGTACCCTGAGTAAACCCACGAAGGCACAGGGAGAACATGCAAACTCCAGGCAGGTAGTGTCGTGGTTGGGATTCGAACCAGTGACCCTTTTGCTGCCAGGCGAAAAATGCTATCCACTACACCACTGGTGCCACCCGATTGTAACATCTAGTTCCTCCTACACCTGCTGGTGGCCATTCATTAGATGCAATTTGCACAATTATCTGTATGCGAGTGCAAATATTTATATTTGATTTTGGATTTTATATTTAAAGAAGCTCTGCATAAGGCCGGTGCTCATTGTGTAATTCTTATGTTTGAAGTCCTGCTGGTGTCACCAACATGGCTCCCTCTATAGATAGAATTGAGAAATGAGTGTAGGCATAAAGAGAGAAGATGTATATTTGCAGGATCGCCAGGTGAAAATCAAGGAAAAAAGCCTGAAAATGAATGCAGCCATCACATCTAAGGTCTGGTAAGCTGCAATATTAAGTTTTTGAGTTTGAATGTTTAAATGGTGTGCATGTGGGCATGCATTAGTTCGCATGCCGACACACCAGGCCATACGACCTTTGCTGCCTCTGTAGAAGAACGCCCCTTAGGATCAGTCTGCAAGGTTTGCTGGTCGTGTTGATGTTAAAACATTTGCTCTGGACACTTGTAATACAAGGCTTAAGGACTAGGACATGTTGGTGTTTTACTGAACTGAGAACAGGTGCACTTAATGGAAGAATGTGAAATAACGGAGTCATTTGTGCTGGAATGGGGGGGGTGCAAATTGTGGGACAAAACACAGAGAGCATAAAGAGCGATTGTGAAAGTGACAGCCGAGGTTTGGAAGTGGCAGCACCTGTCTGTGAAGGCCAGTTGGCTCCGCATGTGTCGCCAGTTGTAGGCCATTAACTGTGGGTGTTGGGGGTCTGTCCAGCAGACAAGAGGTTAAGCTCTTTATCAAAGTGACCCACTGACAGTTTGGAGTGCGCTCTGCCAGTTTTCTGCACCTCCTTTTTTTCACAACATTCTCTGTGTGGAAAGTCAGTAAATAGTGTGGGCGAACATTTTCCGGACTGCGATTTCATGTGCAATGTGTACTTGGAGACTTTAAAATTCAATCTGCCAATAAAGGTTTTTTCTCCTACGTTCACTGACAGACGCAGCTCTTCTTGACTTTGTGGGTTTTATGTTCGTCTTACCAGGAGTTAACTAGGCAGGGAAAGAGTTCAGCTGGCCCCTCCCCTGGGGGCCGTCCTCATTTCCTACAATAAAACCCCCCCTCACAGAGGACTCTCCAGTTTCAATGCCTAGTTTGCAAGGAGATTGACCTGGCTTCCCTATGGGAACTGCGGTCCTATTGTGACCATTTTTTTCTTTTCTTTTTTCTTTTTTCTGCAATCAAGATGATCTGCTATCAAGAAGCCGGTCGGGGCAACTAACGTCTTTTTTCTTTTTTCTTTTCTTTTTTTACCAGTGTTATCCTGGCGTCAAGGGTATCCCTTCGGTCCAGTTAGAGGAACGTTTGATCCGTAACTTTGACCTCTCAGGAGACACTCCCCCCCAAAATAACATCCTTTACTCCTGCCGGGGGTCCCCTCCCCGGTCGACTTGAGAAAGGGACGGATCAATTGAGGACCATTCTGCTTGTATTTTGGGTGTTTCAGTTCTTCTCGACGCAGACAGTCACTTGCATCCTCTTTTTTGGAAATAACCGTCTAACTTAAAATTTCAGAGGTTCATGTGTAACGTGTACTTTAGCGTCAGGCCTTTTACAA
>BLSH010481670.1:3409571-3426518 GCA_018402905.1 Glandirana rugosa | reverse complement strand
GGGTGGGTGCTAAATAGATGGTGGGGGGGAGTATTTTGTGACCTGGCAGCGCTGTGGGCATTACACATTGCCCACAGCGCTGCAGCGTGTCCTCTCTCCCCCCTCTCTCCGCCGGCTTGTTTACATGTGATCGCGCCGTCATTTGACGGCGCGATCACGTGGTGAAAGGCCGCGCACAGCGGCCATTCACCCCGATCCGTGATCAGTCGGGTCCCCCGGACCCGACGGTCACGGATGTTCCCGTGTGTGCGCCCCAGGGGGCGCGCGGGAACCGCGATTCTGGGAGGACGTCAATAGACGTCCTCCCAGAATTAAGCAACCGCCCTGTAGACGTCATTTGTCTATGGGGCGGTTGTTAAGTAGTTAATTAGATGCTCCCAGTAGAGTAGGGCGCTATGCTGTGCAAGAAGGGAGGAGTGGTGTTATGGAATTGACTCTTACCGGAGAGTCAATTTCCTAGCAAATCCAGGGCTGCATTGGAAGCCAGTAGAAATCACTTACAGAAAAGAAATTGCTCAAAGTAAGCATTTAAAATACTTGATTTTTTTAATGCATTTACCTGCAATTTTTAAAGTCAGTAACTGGGTCTCTTTGAGTGGTGCCTGCTGAGCCCTTAAAAAGAAAAAATCTAGTGCCATTACCCCTTGTAATAGTCACCACAAATGGGCCAAGCTGAGAAGTAAATGCAGAGTTCTCACCACCAGATTTCCCGAGAGAGATAAACCAGTGGGGGCCTCCATTTTTTTTTTTTAAAGAATTGACTACTTAAGGCCGTAAAATAATTCGGTATTGCACTTTTACTGGCGGAGCTGCTAATATTTTTTTTATGTCTTACAATATATGCAAATGAAATGAGCTTTGTAGCTGCGATGAAGTCATTACGAAATGAAAATAAGGAGCGAGCAAAGGTAGTCTTTCTACATGAACACTTATGATAAGATGTCAGGCAGAAGGAACGGGATTATGATTGATGACAGATTTAGGATGGCGATGCTATATTCTGAGTAATTGAAGAGCAAAGCTATTGCTTCAATCCTTCCATCCGGCAAGTAAAGCTTAAGCAACAAATTAACACCGGCGCTGCTAATAGGCAGTGCGTGGAGTTTGTTGGTAGAGCTCGGAGTAAGCTCTCCCCATAAGGAGCTCAGTGTTAGCCGAAGGTTTAACAAGCACTTAACGGATCTGCCGGACAATTCCTCAATTATTCATGCCGCACAGTTTTAACAGCTTCCCACAATGTCACCGGCAGTCGTGTGATTTCCCAACTTGCTGCCAGTTTGAAAATAGGACATTTCGGTTCAGTTCTGTGGCCTGCGCTGAATGTAAAAAAGCAGAAATGTGTTTTACGGTCTACCAGAAGTTAAAGGTACACTCATGTTGGACAGTATCAGAACATTAATGATAAGTTCTAATCTTGGGGACGAATATTCTTATTTCTGGAAGTGGAGTCATTAAGATAAAAATTCAAGGCCACATGTTCTCTCTAGTTCTGGTACTGCCCCCTGTTTGAGACATTTGCAGTTTGCCACATGCTGTATAGTTAGTAGGAGGTTGCACCGAATTATGTAACTAGAGCAGACATTCTAAACCAGGGTTCCTCCAGAGGTTATAAGGGGTTCCTCCAGCTGTGGGTGATTGACCTCCAATCTGATGGTGTCTGCATAGTTTCGGGGCCAAAGCCACTTTTCAGATCCAGCAGCATCTTTTTAGCTATCACCAATGAATTGGTTAAACTTGGGGATTACTAAACACCTGAAAATCATTTAAAGGTTTCCATGATGGCAAAAAGGTTGCAAAAGGCTGGACTAGAGACTTACATGTTTTTCTAGGTCAGCCTTCATACCCCAGAGGAACCCTTGAAATTATTTTCAGGTCTTGGAGAACCCCTACTAAAACCAATTCAATGGGGATCAGTGGTAAAAGTTTTTTTACACTTGTGGGCTGTTCCATGAATGCCTCTCATCGTGATGGTCAAAATGTCACCCCTTTGGTATCATGCACCTGGCTCTGCCAACTGGTGATGGCCCTGGAACTATGCAGGCACCATCAGATGGAAGATCGGTTAGCAACACCTCAAGGAGCCCTTAGCCAATCTCTGGAAGAACCCTAGGCTCCACACAACCCAGTTTGAGAATGGCTGGCCTACATACTATGAGAAAGGGGTCTGTGTAATCTGGCTGCTTTGAATGGAACTTAAGTGCAAATTGAGCCAATTTTAAAAATCATTTTTAAAGAACGCAGAGTTTGGTTACAGCTTTCATTCACCAAACACTAGGCTTAATCTGTTCTATAGGGCCGCTCGCAGCAATAGTATCCTTCTAGAGTGGGGAAGGGTTATCAGAAGGTTTGGACCCAACTTTGACAGTGATAGGAAAAGTCAAAAGTTGCTTAAATAGTCAGCTGCCAATGACTCTGGGTTTGGAAATTTAACCTTTAATATAAACGCTCAGATTGAAATGTCTGGTTGTGACGGGTTCGCTTTAAACCCGCGACAGAGCTGCTCTGTATAGAGAACAGCTGTCTTAGCGGCTGGGGTTGCGAAGTGCATGGAACAGCTTGTACTACATAGTAACACTTGTCCATGAACTTCCTACGGGACCTATTATCACCATTAGGAGTTTAAAAGGCCGGCAGTGTCTCAGCATATTCCTAAAGGAGTAGCAGGCAATTCACTAGGTGCTTCTGGAGCCTTCAGTGAATTTCCACTTAACAGCTTTTAAAATGAAGCTTACTGATGTCTAGAATTGTAGAGAGCAAATAGGTCTGCAAAAGCCACATTGTTTCTGTCATGATCACTCAGATTTTTTTTTTCCTATTGTCTCACTTGCTTTCCTGTTTGCAGAACTGTTAAATGTATTTTTTACACACCAATGGTATACTTTTCTAAACATACCCTTAAATAACCTCTTGCCACCCATTTACGCATATGTGCGATGACAAAGAGGATGTGCTTTAAAGTGGTTGTAAAGGGTGAAGGTTTTTTTTATCTTTGTGCATTCTATGCATGACTGTAAAAAAAACCTTCAGTGTGCAGCTCAGCTCCCCTAATATTTACTGGCGTTCAATCCCGATCCGGTGATGTGCATGAGAGCCGAGGTTCTCCTGGGTCTCTCCTGCCTCATTGGCTGAGACACAGCAGCGGGATCCATTGGCTTCCGCTGCTGTCAATTACGGCCAGTGAGGAGGGAGTGGGGGACGGCAAGCATGCATGAGTGCCCGCAGAGCAAGCAGCTTGCTACGGGGGCATGCAGCAAAGGGGAGGGGCCAGAAGCACCAGCAGTGGAGGATCAGGGCTGCCCTGTGCAAAAGCATTACACAGAACAGGCAAGTACAAAAAAAAGAAACCTTCGGAATCACTTTAACGCCCACAGGCTGCACATACGTGTAGATGTCCATGGATGGCCAATGTTTCTGTGCTCAGAGCACTCTCCCGGAACAGTGACCTAACTGTCATAGCTCACATTTGCGTACAAGAGGGTAGAGCACATGGGGGAGGTTTATCAGTTTGCCTACTGCTCCTTCCCTGTCCAATCAGCAGCCTCTAGGGAGGAAAGGTGACTAGAAGTTAGAACATCAGTGGCCGTTTATTCCTTTAGTCGTGCATTAGATAGATGACTACCATTGGCATAATTTCAGATGAGGAATTCTGAGATTTTGAGATTATTAAGTCTAAACGGCCCAGTGGTAAAACCTTTTCTTCATTAGCATCCCCACACTGGGTAGTTGGATGTTTGAATATGACACTTTTTTTTTTCTCCCTCATCTCTTCTATTTTAGCCACCACTATGGAGATCTAGGAGAGAGATCAAATCTGAAGGTCCCAATCTGACTGCCCCATGATGTTCTACTACGTTCCCGTGCATTTTATGTGTGGGGCTCTAGGCTTAAGGAGAAGCAAGCAATCTTCTTACCTTGGCTGATAAGAGAATTAAGTTGTAATTTGACAGTTTATAGAGCTGTTCATTGCATGGCTCTATCTACTACTGGTCAGCCATAGGTATCTGATGTACCACTGATGGGAAAGATGTAAACCTTTCAGCACAGATTATATAAGCATTGGGCTGGCCCTTGCCATACCCTGACCATGAAAAGATTAAAGCCCAACAACGGTGACTGGAAGCCAACTGTGGTTTTGAACACCCCTACTTTTCTTTTATATTGGCATGCAAACTAACCAATGTAATAATCTGAAGGGTGGCTGATATGATTTTTATGATATAAACACTGGCATTAAATATTACAATTGTTCATAGACCTCTCTTTGTCAGAGAGAAAAGATGAACCTATGAGAAGGAATAAAGGGAATAGAAAGATTTGTTTAGAAAAAAAAAACAATTGGTTTTTTGGTCTGGTGCTACCATGGGCATTGTATGGTCAACAGTGCAGCTAAAAATGGCCTCATCGGATGACTGTCATGTGATCTCTAAGGATCTGATATGACGTTTCAACTAGTCTGTAGTATCTAGTTATGTATGTAAATAAAGGGAATAGAGGTATTTGATTCCAGAAAAAAGCTGGAAGCTGATGGTGGTTTGGCGCTACCATGTGCATTGGATGGTCATCTAGTGCAGTGTTTCCCAACCCAGTCCTCAAGGCACACCAACAGGTCATGTTTTCAGGATTTCCCTCAGATGAAACAGCTGTGGTAATTACTAAGGCAGTGAAACTGATCAAATCATCTGTGCGAAATAATGGAAATCCTGAAGACATGACCTGTTGGTGTGCCTTGAGGACTGGGTTGGGAAACACTGATCTAGTGTAGCCAAGAATGGCCCCATCGTATGACTGTCATGTTATTTCTGTGGATGACCAGTCGGATATGAAATTTCAGCTAGTGTTGTCATCTTTGTAAATAAAGGGAAAAGAGGCATTGATTCCAGAAAAAAAGGACAGTTGAAAGCTGATGATGGTTTGGGGCTACCATGGGCATTGGATGGTCAACCGATTATAGGTAAGAATGACACGATTGGGTGACTGTCATGTGATTTCTGAGAATGTCCAGTCTGATATGACGTTTTGGCTAGTGTTTAATTATATGGATTATGAAAAAGCGATACAATGAAGTGCTTGGAAAAAAAAAATATATACACACACACACACACCTTTACTTTCTAGTGGTTATGGGATGATTTGATGTACATTTAGTAGCGCTGACCACAGACGTCCGAGCTGAGACATTACTGTACAGATTCATCTTCTGTCTCACTGTTGCAATAAATGCACATCACCTCCTCTGCCGCGTACAATAAGACGACAGTCTTACAAGGCCGGTCATTTTTCAGAACCTAATGGCAAGCCGGTGAAAGCATTCCATGTCCCTGGCCCCTGCCCGCAGCCTTCCATCTGTCACACTATTGATCCACTTATGAGCGATATTTCCCATTTTTAAAAGGCCAGCTTTATTGAAATCTACAGGAGCAATTGATGCATGAGTGTGATTAAAACATAGGTGACGTGTCCCCAGCCTGCGTACAGTCACCGTGAGAAATGCGACATTGTTTGCAGATGCCGCGGTTTAACCTAAGAAGATCTTTACTGTTAACTAAGATCTTTTTTATATTTAATCTTCTATATCCAAAGACAGATAAATGGTCTTCTCTCCAGTATGACAAAAACATTTTTGGCTAATTTTGTAACCATATAAAGTACCAGACTGGCTCAGGTCAAGTATATAGAGTCAGTAAAAAGGCCAGGAGCTGCCGGTCCTGTCTGATCTAAAGAATTAAGTTCCAGGATCATCCTCTATATCTGTTGCTTCATGGCCTCAGAACAGTCATGCAGCCAGTGAAGTGTCATTGCATTGCTATGTACTCTGACCTTCCCTTGAGTCTGGCACAACTGTACAGGCTCTTGTCCTAGGCTGAAATTGCCTACTCTGATTTCACTGCACACTGTGAGCTTCTGTCAGTGTGCATTAGAAGCTATAGCAAGATAGATCCCACCTCTTTTCTTGGCTGGAGGACATCCTGCATCATCTAGTGATTTCCTCCCCAGCCCGCCTGTCCCTAGCCTTGCCCTTTTTGTTAAGGAGGAGTTCAACCCCCCCCCCCCCAAAAAAAAATGTAGCTGCTGACATTTACTATTAGGCTGGGACAAACGAACCGACATTGTGAACACGAGTCGCATGATGTCACCAAATCAATGTTTCCCTGTGAGAGCCGTCTTAACTGGTCCGACACAAGTCAGACCGACTTTGAAAAAGGTTCCTGTACTACTTTGGTCCCACTTTGATCCTACTTCAGCACAATGAATTTCATTGAAGTTGAATCAAAGTCGGATCATTGTCTTAACTGATCCGACTTTGGCATGCGACTTGTGCTCTGAGGATCTTTAAGGGGAACTCCACGCCAAAAAGAAAACGGCATGGGTTCCCCCTGCAAGATCATACCAGGCCCTTCAATCTGGCATGGATTTTAAGGGGAACCCTCACACCAAAAAAACGGCTTAGAGCCCCCACAAAATCCATACCAGACCCTTATCTTAGCATGCAGCCCGGCAGGTCAGGAAAGGTTTGGGGACGAACGAGTGCCCCCCCCCCCCCATCTTGAACCACACCAGGCCACATGCCCTCAACATGGCAACATGTGGGTGGGTGCTTTGGGGCGGGGGGGTGCTGCACCCCCCCTACTCCAAAGCACCTTGTCTTCACGTTGATGACAAGGGCTTCTTCCTGACAACCTTGGCCGGTGGTTGTCGGGATCTATGGGCGGGGGGCTTTTCGGAATCTGGAAACCCCCTTTAACAAGGGGGCCCGCAGATCCCGTCCCCCCACCCTATGTGAATGAGTACGGGGTACACCGCCCCATCATGCCCCGGGCGGTGACCTCACAAGGGGGACGGGCCTCCGGATGAGGCAGACAAGGGGAGCTTCCCCTTTTTGGGTGGAGCTCCGCTTTAATCTCAGTTCTTTCATCGATGGAGTTTCAGCATCACGTGTGGGCAATCTCCCTGGGTGGTCTGCATGCAGATGCATCCTGCCTAGGAATATCCACTCCAGAATGATGTCTGCCCATCAAGGCATTTTGTTTTATTGCTTGACTCCTCCCAAGAGCCAACCCACTGCTTGCATCAGTTGAGAAGAGTACAGCAGGGTGCTGTGATGTACAGCTCCCTGCTGGCCCCTCCCACCAGCGATGATCTGCTCGCATTGCGTAGAGAAGCACAGAGCCCTAGTGATGACATCACTGGGTTTTAAAAAGATAAGTAAGTAAAACAGAAAGATTTTATTTAAAAATGCAATTGGCAAGTTGATTAGGGTGGACATGGAGGAACCAGGGAAGGCAAAATATAAGCAAATTAAGCTTTAACGATAGTGATTTCTGATAATGATTTCTGATAATGATCCTTCTCTAGATGCACAGGTACATCACAGAGATAGATGTGCACACAATCCGGATGCTGGAACACAATTTCTTCTCATCCCTGCACCCTCATCTGCCAATGCACTCGAGGGTTTAATTAGGAGAAGGAAGATACGCCAGGCAGAGCCAGTATGGAGCGATCTGGCACTTATTTGTTTGGCTCCCTCCGCAGATATCATTTTCTGTCAACAACCAAAAAAAAAATCAACTGTTTGCATCTACTGGGGGCGGGGAGCTTGACAGCTTGATCAGCTTGGGTGGTGTGTCCTTTGTCGATGGGTTGCAGGTAGGTTCCCTGGTAGGCAGACGTTGGGGGAGCAGGGCAATTGCATTGAGGTGACAGCATGTTTGGCATCAGCAGGGTTAAAGATTGGATGGAGTGACTTCATCTCCCATTTGTCAGCTGTCATACAGCGTATTGATACTGTGTTTTCAGAATTCCTGCTGGCTAATGAGTTATCTGACCATACGGAAATGATCCGCAGGCAGCAATGTATGATCTATTCTAGAGCAAGAAATGCAGATTAACACTGTACATAGTGTATTTTGTGCACATATGTACTCACACAAAATCTAAAATTTTTTTTTCCTTTTGGTCCTGCCAATAGATCCATTATTTTTATACTTCCTTTAACCACTTCAGCTCTGGAAGGTTTACCTCTGTCCTGACCAGGCCATTTTTTGCTTAACGCACTGCTTTATATTCACCGACCATTGCGCAGGCGTGCGACGTTGTGCCCAAATAATATTTGTATCCTTTTTTTTTTCCCTTACAAATAGCTTTCTTTTGGTGGTATTTGATCACCTCTTCGTTTTTAATTTTTTGCACTAACAACAAAAAAATAGACATTTTTGAAAAAAAAACTATAAAACATATCCAGTAAAAAAATCTAATTTCTTCATCAGTTTAGGCCAATATGTATTCTGCTACATATTTTTGGTAAAAAAAAAAATCCCAATAAATGTACATTGATTGGTTTGCACAAAAGTTACAGCGTCTACAAACTATGGGATATTTTTATGTAATTTTTATTTTTTTTGTACTAGTAATGGCGGTGATCAGCGACCTTTTTGGGGACCAGTGACACGAATACAGTGATCAGTGCTAAAAAATATGCACTGCCACTGTACTAATGACACTGGCTGGGAAGGGGTTAACATCAGGGGTGATCAAAGGGATAAATGTGTTCCTAGGGAGTGCTTTCTAACTGTAAAGGAGGTGCTTGTACTGTGGGAAGACAGAGATCCTGTGTTTCTGCTAAACAGGAACACATATCTTTTATCAACTAACAGAACGGTGATCTGCCTTCTTTACATAGTCACACCACTGTTTTGCCTTTGTCGGGAACAATCGGTGGGTCCTTGTGGACATCGGGTCAGCCGGACCCGTTGATTGGCTCCTGCTGTGTCCAATCACACCGAGAGCAGGTCGCTGGCGGCGCATGTACCTGGAGAGTGCAGAATCGCATACCTGTACGTGATCCTGCGCAGAGGAGTAAATGTACGTGGAGCCGGTGGCAACAGGTTAACAAGCTGTCTAGAAAAAAGTGGCAGTTACAGGGGCTGGAAAAAAACACAGGGCTGGGTATAACAGTCAGATTTTATTCATGTGGTCTAAAGTGTATATCCACTTTTGCAACCAAATTGATAGAGGGCACTGTCTTAATTCTGTTTCTTGTTCCCATCCCTATAGCATAAGATCTCATGGCTTAGGTGGCACATTGTATGCTAAAGCTGAACTCCGGGCACAAATATGTTCATTTTAATATAATTCTCAATAGCCGCAAAGGATATAAATCCACTTTTTGTGCACCAGATGCCTTTGCAGATCCAGTTATTACCTTGTAAAAGTAGCTTTGGCACCACCACTGTGCTGTACATAGTCTGTGCAGTGAGCAAAGCTGTGGGGGGGACCCAGAAGGCTCCACCCACTATAGGCTACCTGCGGAAAACTACAGGAGGGGTCTGAGACCAGACCTGTCACCCTGCACAAAGAGAGAGCAGTAGTGAGCGGTCTTTATTACAGGAAGCTCCTGCACAGAGGAAAAGTCTCACTCTGGATTACTGCATAAAGAACGCCAAGATTCAAGGAAGAATACGCGTGGCTCGTGTGTGTGTGTGTGTGTGTGTGTGTGTGTGTGTGTGTATATATAAATATATATATGTGTGTGTGTGTGTAATACATGTGTATATTGGGGTTCAACTTTAATGCACTTAACAAAAAAAGTCTTTTAGTCTGTCCCTAATTGTACGTTGGAAGCTGTTCTGAACAATTTCATGCTGCCTGTAGAGTCTGATGTATAAACCTGCTTCAAACAAACCATTAGCAGGGTAAGCTTTATTTTTCGGTGGGCTGCGTGAATGCAAACACTTAATAAACCTAGTGGGAGTTTCTCAAATTTTACTGCAAAAGTAGAAATGACACATTATACCTTTTTAGGTTTCTATAACTGCTTAAAATGTATTCGCTGACCTTGGACTTTCTTAATCAACCCAGTCCATAACTATGTAATCTAATTTGTAACGGGTTTCTTGATTGTCTTTGTTTTGCCCAAGAATACTCACTGACTTAAGCCAGCTATAGACTGTTTGAATCTTGACCGGTTAAGCAGGGACCGGCTGAGATTCAAACCATGTATGGGCAGTCTGAATGCACCCAAGTTGATCAGCCAATCAACTTGGGTGCAACCAGCCTGGAGAATTTTACATGCGATTATCACTAGTGGCCGCTGGAGGGATTCTACGGTCAACGCTGTGTTGATGGAGCAATCAAGCAAATTTCTTTCCTTCAACCTTAAAATTCGCTCTGTCTATGCCCTGCCTTATGCCCTGTCATAGATTTATATTGCCTATGAGCTCTGGTTTGAGTCCACTATGGCACCTGGTGGATCCGGACTTTATAGCCGCGATGATGGGACCAGCTTCTGTGATGTCAGCAGCAAAACGAACTGCACTCCTGTGATCCATAGAAGTACAGCCAAACAAGCTCAGGCCATACTTCTCCTTTAAGGGTAATTGCACACGACAATCAACATCTGGACCATCCAGGACCAGACTATGCTTTCTTGTTTTCATTTGTGGAAAGAATTAAAGACCCTTGCTTTTAGCTCTTATTGAATCCACTACACGTGGCCCCTTCTTCTTGAGAGGTCCCCTGTTTTGTGAATAGCTGCCCAAGCAATTTGGCCCAAAGAAAGACTTTTGGCTAAAGATGTGTGTCGTGCCTTCTTTCTACCTTTTGGATCCTTTAACAAAGCAGCTATTTGCATAGTAGAGCTTTGGGGCTACCGGGATGCTATAAAAGGAACAGATGGCAAGCTAGGGTTGACTGAGGTGGCAACTTTTTGACTAATCCTATAGTCATGGGTACACTTTAAAGCAAACCAGATGATAGTATATAATAGGCATAGAATTGAAGACTAGGCATGGCTGGATGCTGATCAGCATAATTTACAAATTGTTGGAGGTTCTGGAACCTGGAGATGTCTTTACTTTACTTGTCCAGGGTTCTAGACATCATGACAGTAGCGTAATGGACCTCATTACGCCTTCATTGCTGGAAGCTTTTTAGCACATTGTTGAAGCCTATAATGCATTGTCAAGTGCCAAGGGGCATTTTTTGTTTCTACCTCTTTATTTGGATGCCTTAACAAAGTAGCTATTTGCATAGAAGAGTTTTGGGGCTTCCAGAATGCTGTAGAAGAAAAAGGAACACGCCAAGCTGGGGTTGACTGAGGTGGCATATTTTTGACTGATTTTGGAAGATGAATATGGTCATGGGTACACTTTAAAGAGAACCAAGCAGTAGCATGAAATAGGCATAGAAATGAATGCTAAGCATGGCTGGGTGCTGATCGGCATCCTTTACAAATTGTTGCAAGTTCTGGAACCTGGAGATGTCTTCACTATACTTGTCCAGGATTTTAGACGTCATGATAGTAGAGTAGGACCTCATTACAACTTCATTGCTGGAAATTTCTCAGCACATTGTTGAAGCCATATAATGCCTTGTGTGTGCCATAGGGCATTCTTTGTTTCTTACCTTTTCTTGGATCCCTTAACAAAGCAACTATTTGCATAGAGTTTTGGGGCTCCAGGGATGCTATAAAAGAAAAGGGAACAGACGGCAAGCTGGGGTTGACTGAGGTGGCCTACTTTTTGACTTTTTTTGGAAGATGGATATTTCAAAGATGCACTTTAAAGCAAACCAGATGATAGCATGAAATATGCATAGAAATGAAGATTAAGTATTACTGGGTGTGGACTGGCATCTTTTACAAATTTGTTGCAGGTCCTGAAACCTGGAGGTGTCTTCACTATACTTGTCCTGGCTTTAGACATTATCACAGTAGTGGACCTCATTACCTTCATTGCGCGAAGCTTCTCAGTAGATTGTTGAAGCCCTATAATGCATTGTTGTGTGTCATAGGGCCATTCTTTGTTACTGATTTTTCCAAAAGTTAGTTTTTGCTTATGCTTAAGTTTTGCGTTTTGCAATGTGTGGTCTAAGGGAAGGCAATGATGGATCTTCAAGAATGTATACGGACTGTCTCTGGTAGTTCGGAGATCATTCATCTGCGAGGCTCCGCGTCTTTGCCTCTTTTGTCTTCATGTTCAGGTTATTTTACATTTATTCAAATCTGTAACAAGGAGCACAGTTTTAGTCATGAGATTTGTTCAAGCCGGCATGATAAAGCTGATTAAGCAAGCACAGAACATTTTTGCATCTTGCAAGTCAGTCTGTGTTTTCATGAGCTAACTGAGCAAATAATGGAGCACTTTTTAATTTTGTTGTGGACACACTAAAAAAAAATCTGATGACAGCGCTATATTTCACGCTTGACCCACGCTCTTATTGACGGTACAATGAATATTTAAACATAACCTCTCCAGTCTGCAGGCAATTAATAAGCAACCGGGGATGTGCATGGTATTACTGACGCGTTTCATGTTCCCTGGCTGCGGCTATATATCTGGCACACACAGCCTTTTCTTCAGGCTCTGCTGCTGAAATCCAACCTCAATCCATCATTTCTCTTTGTGACTGCAGAGGCTGGGAGGTGAGCACCTGTCTACGAGGCACGGGCTCTTGGATTCGCCTCCTGCAGCAGAGCTTTATCTGTCCGGCTTACACCCAGGCTTGTATTTCATTGCTAAAACCCTCACTTTTCAGTCTCGGCGCAGTTAATAGCAGTGTCAGCACATGCTGCTCTTCCAGGCATCAAACTGTCTCTGTAATACTATTAAAGATCCTCTGTGCTGCGTGTTGTAGACACACTGCAATTATTTCTTGTATTGTGAATGTACTTCCGTCTGGTGTATTTCAGAGGAGCTGAGACAGTCACGTAAATACATTTGCTGTTGTATTTTTTTATGCTGCTTGATACTACTGTATGGACTGGCGGAGAGTAAAAGCATATATCTGTCATTTATAGCGCAGGTCTCTCTGAGCCAATGAGTGCAGTGCTAATGTTTTAAAAAGCCAATATGTTCCTGTAACTATTAATTTTGTGTTGGGGATTAGGTACAAATTTAAAGTAGAACTATAGGAAAAAACCTTTTTTTTTAATTTTGGGTAGAGCAAGGGAGGTTTATAACCGTCAGATTTTTTTTTTTTTGCGATCGGTGTACCATTGCAGAGATTTCCCCTTCACTTCCTGTCCCATAGCCAAACTGGAAGTGAGAAGAAATCCCTGTAAATCAAGGGAATTCCTTGGGGACCCCCAGGTCACCAGAAAGTGTCCCAATTGGAAGATTTCCCCTCAATTACTTTTCTGGGGACAACCCAAAATTTGGGTAATTTCTCTTGCTTTCACTTTCAATGATAATGGTAAACAAGACAAAAAGAGAGGGGGAATCTCCTTAAAGGACAGCGATTAAAAACTGACAAGTGTTCTAATAATCCCTCTCCACTCTATCCAAAACGGAAAAAAAATTGCCTTTAGTTATACTTTAAGGTAGATTAGTGTTAGGGTCAAGGGTAAGGGGACTGAATGACAGGTTAAATGTCGGGGTGTAAGTTAAGTTTTTAGGCTGACGGTTAAGGTTTTGGTTATCAGGTTAAAGTTGAACTCTGGGCACAAAAACGTTCACTTAAATATATTCCTCACTAGCCACAAATGATATTAATCTCCTTTATGGGCACCAAATGCCATCTCAAAACCAGTTGTTACCTTGTATAAAAAGCAGTGACATCACTGTGCTGTGCATAGCCTGTGCAGAGAGAAGAGCTTTGAGAGGGGCCCAGCAGGCTCCACCCACTACAGGCTGCCTGTAGAAAACTGCAGGAAGAGGCGGAGACAGGACCAGTCACCCTGCTCAAGTAGGGAGTGCAGCAGTGACCGGTCTTTATTATAGAGGCCAAAATTCGCACTGGATTACTGCACAGATCTGGAAGAAATGCACAAAGCTCACCCAACATTCAAGGAAGAATACACAGTCTGAATGTATTTGAACAATATATACTTATCCTAAAGTTCAGCTTTAGGGTTTAATTTTTAAGTAGGACTTTCACCTCTCCTCATAGGTGCCAACACCTTCGCCTAGTCTTTGGGGTTCAGGATTTTCCAACATCTTGATTAGCCAGGCCGCAGTGATGCAACTCGCATTCATGTGCACAGGAATTTACACATTCTGGCACTGAGGTGTGCTAAGAATGTACACTAAGGCAAGCCATAGATGACTCAATGTTCTTGGTGGAAGGAAAAAATATCGGTCAATTTTCCCTTATCACCACATTGTGTTGATGGGGGGGGGGTCCTTACCGCAGCGCTTTAGCCGCTGACTGTGATCACATGTAAAAAGTCCAACAAGCTGATTGTACCCAAGTTGATCCATGAACAACCAGCCCATAGATTGAATCTCAGTATGTTCTTGCTGAACCAGTCAAGATTTGATTCATCTATGGCCAGCTTTAGCTCCCACATGGGTCACCACTGAAGTGAACATGGTGCTTTCCCTTCATGTGTGGTTCAATAGGCACCAGAATTAAAAAGGGCATTGCTTGGTAATATAACAGACCTAGATCTTCTCTCCTCTGCAATAGAAGTCTGTGTGTTAGGACACCAGTGCTGAGAGGCGCGGCTGCTAATCCGCTCTGTTTGCACAGAGCACTGGAATGGGAAAGCGCAAAGTAGCCTTTTCACCAAGAGAAAAGTTATTTTAAGGTATTTTGTAGCAAAATGAGTCACATAATTGGTCATAGAAGACTATAAAGGGAAAAAAAAAAAGTGGGACTTAAATGAAGCGTTAAACTCCAACCTCATATATGGTGGTAAGAAGGAAGGGAGTACCATAGTGACAAGTGGCCCCTTCTTGCCCGATCACCAGCACAAATGGTAAACAAAGCTGTTATGGCTGTTTTGCATGCTTTCATATATCTTCCAGCTGCCATCAATCGGAAGGTGAATCTTCCGGCGGCTGCCAGCCCTGTACTTTTCTCAGTGTGAGTAGGATGCGCGGACCCGCTCTTCTCCTCTCCAACGAGATGAAGTAGGAAGAAGGAGGTGAACCTGACTGCGATGTTGGGTCACACACTCTGCAATTATCTCCTTCCCTGGACAAGCATGCAGTGGCTGTAATTGCTCCTTGTAGGCTCCCTCCTGCATGCAGATTGCGTTCCGCATGGTTTCCTCACACAGTTGCTCTGGCCCAGTCTCCGCCGCTCACCGACTGCAGATCTTTTTGTAGACTTGAATGAATAAACATTGAACAGATTGTTTTATGTGTTGTTTTTATCCCATCAATGTCTGGAGTACCAAACTTTTTAAGCTCACTTAGACCTTTAAAACTTGTTCTATCTGCAATATGTTGCCATGCGTTTTGCTGGTGATTCTTGGTAATCCATACACTGTTAGTCTACGACTCTACGTGAATCCTTAACCTGCGCCCAATCCTAAAGTCATATCAAAAGGTTTAAAATGCTGTTCAGGTCACTAAAATTATAATAAAAAGCCTCAATACCTTTTTATAGTATGCCTAAAATAGTAATATTATTTTATTTATTACAGGTACTTGTATAGCACCATCAATTTACACAGCTCTTTACATATATATTGTACATTCACATTTTTCCCTGTCCTGAAGGAGCTTACAATCTTAGGTCCCTAACTCACATTCATACATACACATACTAAGGCCAATTTAGACAGGATCCAATAACCCAACCAGCATGTCTTTGGAGTATGAGAGGAAACCGCAATAACCGCAGGAAACCCACGCAGGCACAGGGAGAACATGCAAACTCCAAGCAAGAAGTGCCGTGGTTGGGATTCCAACCGGCGACCTTAGTGCTGCTAGGCGGAAGTGCAAACCACTTAGCCACTGTGCTGCCCATTACCAGTATTCATCACTTTATCTATGGCTTGTAAGGGGTAGTTAGGGAACTTTCCTCCAAATGTATCACTGAGTATGCACATGGACACGTGACATAACGTGCATTAACGAATGTGGGTGTATGCTTCTACTTGTGTAAAACTGTATGCCCCTGGATGCAGACTATCTGCATTCAGGGTTGTATGCCCCTACAAATGCATGACTTTATGCAAGTAGCAGTATAAACCCTCATACGATTGCACACAGCCATTTATTACTATGGCCAGCTGTATGCGGCAGCTGTATATCCTAGACGCAGAAATATGCCTGCAATTTACATTGCCAAAAAGCGCCCATATGCATGAGCCCTTATGCTTGAAATCAAGTTTTATATTTTCTGAGCCTGTAATAATTTTGTTGGGTTGTGTGCACTTTCATTGTAAAGCTTATAATGATCTCTCCACCAGCTTTTGTCACCACCCAACACTAATGCATGTAACTTTGACTCAGCTGCAACTGGGAAAGATCTGCAATGTGAATTCGCAACTCATGCTCATGACTAGGGTAGATCAGAGCTCACCTCCAAACCTGACCTCTACCCGAAAAACCCACACAACGCATAAGTGGAGTTAAATGGCTGAATTGGCCTTTTATTAAACATAAGTTTTTTCTTAAATAACAAAACCTAACAATAAATAACTTCATTGAGATAACAATGATTCAAGGTCCATGACAGTACCATACACCCCAAATGTTGTGCCTGTGGCACCAGATAGCGAATTTGGGACTCCAGCCGCCAACACCGCCTTGGGACCTGACCTATCTGACCTCAGACACCCACTGGTCTTAACACTACTGTGCATTGAACCATACCAACCCGAGGACACCATACCTCAGATGGGTCCTCAGCAGTCTCCCAATAACCAGATTTAGACCCCCGCCAAAGAACAAATTAAAAAAAAAAAAAACATGACTGCCAGAAAAAACTAGGGGTGGGAGGGATGTTCCTCCGATTTTCTGCTCTCCAAGGGATCCTAAACCACTACTCCTCATCAACTATACCAGTGATGGCGAACCTTGGCACCCCAGATGTTTTGGAACTACATTTCCCATGATGCTCAACTACACTGCAAAGTGCATGAGCATCATGGGAAATGTAGTTCCAAAAAACAAGAAACCGCCCCCAGATTTAGACCAATAACCCTCTGACGACTCCTGGGTAGACTCCATACCACAGGAGCCCAACCATACCAAGTTACGTGTCATCACAATT
>BLSH010481670.1:3383711-3407326 GCA_018402905.1 Glandirana rugosa | reverse complement strand
ACACAGAGCGGAGGTCCGTGTTTACATACATGGACCTCCGCTCACTCGCTCCGGGGGGGCCATCGTGGGTAGCCGGCGGCAATCGAAGCCGCCGCACCCGCTCCCTGGCCCCCCCTGGACACAGTGAGCGCGCCTCCGGCGGCGCGCGCGCTCACTAAACTCGTTCCCGCAGCCGCCGTCATATGACGGCGTTTTGCGGGAACGAGCCACTTTGTCGCCGTCAATTGCTGACCAGCGGTCGGCAAGCGGTTAAGCCATAGTTACTTTTTGTAGATTTCACTAAACTCATGACTTTTGAAATGTTGCCATCAAGAGGGAACAATGGTCCAATCACCTAGATCTACCCTTTTTTAGTTCTAACTCTGCTCTTTTGTTTTAACAGTTGGCTTTTACTTCTCAAATACGTCGAAACACATGATGACACACTATACCAGGGATATGCAATTAGCGGACCTCCAGCTGTTGCAAAACTACAAGTCCCATCATGCCTCTGGGTGTTATGCTTGTGGTTGTCAGAGTCTTGCTATGCCTCATGGGAATTGTAGTTCTGCAACAGCTGGAGGTCAGCTAATTGCATATCCCTGCACTATACCTTCTTAGTTCCTACCTTCAGTTACACACACACACACAAATATATATATAAAATGTGTGTGTAATCTTCTTTTTTTTTGCTCCCTCGCCTCCTTGCTCCTAGTACTTGTCCGGTCTTGTGTTGGGTTCTCTATAAGGTAGCAGATGCATTTACCCAAACCGTATTTATAGCCTTTTAAAAGTTCAAAAATGACCCATTCAAGGGCCAAAGTTTAAGGAACAATGGAATTCCTCCCAAAAAAATAGGTTCCTCTTTCAATTTTTAGGCTCCTTTGCTACCTCGCACCTAGTACATGTCTGGTCTTGTTTTAGCTTCTCTATTCGGTAACAAATGCATTTATCTGAACCCTATTTATTCCCTTACCCTTAGTTTGAATAACTTTTGCCCTCTCGAGCTGAAGGAGACAACTTTTTGAGCAAGTTTTTGTAGGCGTTCCGGGCTGTTTTGGAAAAGTCAGGGCTTGTTATTTTCAAACTGTTTCTGCAATGGTGATGGGTTTTCTAGCTTTCACCTGTCCTCCTACAGGTAATTAAAACGAATGAGATAATGCCTCGGAGTTCTTCAGTCTCACTGGAACCTTTAGGCTCGGACTCAGCCTGGTGGTTTGGTTGCCATGGCACCTGCTGGACCTAAGAGGCACAGTAAAGTAACCTACTGTTTGAGGGACAAAAAAGATTAGAATATAAATAAGCAATCATGCTAACAAGCAATAGCAAAACACAAGAGCGAAGTTAATATTTTGGCAGGGGGCAAGCAACATTTGGAAATATTTCTCAGTTAAATTTGTTATGAAGTTTTTGAGGTTTTAAAAAGTGTCCAGGGACACGTAAGAAGCCAAAAGGGAAACCGGCCAAATTCCAACTGAACATGTTGCTGCGGGAAAAAAAAACAACAACAAAAAACAGTCAATTAATTTTAAAAGCTGAACGTTAATCTGTAGGCCGGATGGCTGGGCTACTCAGTATAATGCAAATATTTTCTCTCTCTCTCGTTGATTGATGGAGACAGAAAGGAATCTGGAAGGCAGGTGGGTGGTAGAACCACAGTACGGCTGAACTTAATTGAAGTGCGCACGCTTAACCGTACGCCGGATAATGTATTCCTGTAAAATATACAAATCACATTAGGTGATGTGGTTAGATATTTAAGGTAGCGTTACATTTATGTTATACGGTTATTGTGATAATTATGGAAGTCTGTCATTTGAGCTATTTCAGTGAATGTGAGAGCCGATATGCAGGCCAATTATCTACTGGTAGTATATAAGCCTGCTCCCTCCTCCTCCTCCTAGCCACATATAAACATGCATGCTGGGTAGTGCTTGGGTGTATTTATATCCAGAACTTTTTTTTTTTTTTTTTTTAACATTTCCATAGGATGGAGAATGGCTAAGGGCCAGTTCACACCACACGCAGTCCAGTACATTTTTATTCTGCATCAAAAATGCATGGAAAGTAGGTTATATGGTTTCCAATGGCGTAGTTCACACCAGTGCAGTCAGTTCCAGCTGCAGAAAAAAAAAGTAGAACATGCTGCATTTTTCATGCACTGAACTGTACTGGAACGCGGTAAAATGCATCAAGAATGCACCTACATGCACCAAAAATGCACTGGAATGCACCTACATGCACCAAAAATGCACTGGAATGCACATGTCCTAAGAAAAAAAGGGGGAAAAAACTGCACTGGACTGCATCAAAAACACATAAAAAATGCACCGGAACGGACCGGAGAAGCGTCAAAAACGCGCATGCAGAAAAGCATCCGGAACGCATCTGGACTGCGTTTCTATGGTGTGAACTGGCCCTTAAAGCAGTTGGCTTTTTTCACTCTTTGTCCCATTGGCGAGATTATCCTTTAATACTTCTCTTGGATGCGCAATGGGAAATGAGACTTCATCTCCCCAACTAAGAGGGGAAATTCCCTTGTTGTCCCTGGAATGGGTGTCCCATCGCTTCCTGATTCAGTAACAACTGCAGAATTCTGGATTTACCATTACTCCCAGTTTTGGCGTATATAGTCACCAGAGATAGCAGGTAGTGTGACTGTCCTCAACGGGGACATAGATGGCATCTTACACCTCATCAGGTCTGATCCTGGGGAAAAAATGTTTTCTCATGCAGTGGAGATTTTCACCACTTCTTGCACAAGCAGGGATGTTAATCGGAATGCAGCAGGGGACTGGATATGAGCACATAGCTTTTAATGGTGTCATGCGCAAACTAAAAGTAGATCATTTTGAATACTGGTGCTTGTGAAATTAGTATGGCCGGTAAACTCGATTCTTTTTTTTTTCTCTCTTTTTGAGAGTCCTTCCTTAATATTAATTCTGTAATATTTCTAAGCCGGTTCACCAGTAATTTTTTCCTTTGTCCTTTAGGAGCATTGCGTTTTTATTTATCGATAGAGTGCCAGGAACAACGAGTGAGCCTGTGAGTAATCATCGTGAAAACCTAAAAACAATCCTTCCCCCTCTTCTGTCTGCTCTTGGCAGGCTGCTCAGGCCCTGCTGCCAGCACCACGCTCGCTCCACGCCCTCCAAAATGGGGACTCAGGCTCCCTAGCGATTTCCTCGTCTGTGATAAAACTCATTCGCCATCTGTACTTCAGGTTTCCATTCTTAAATGGGTATTGTGAAGCCCATTTAGCTGACTAACTGGTACATTAAAACAATTGTAAAAGCCATGCATACCTCCCCGCTGACTGCAAACCACATTCAATTTCAAGACAAAGCTTCCCCCCCACCCAGAATGTAAGTGGCACACTACAGTAAAAGCATACATCTATTGTATTGCATGATATTGCTGCCTGCACCCCTTGTCCTTAATAGGAATCACCTTTTAGATTTAAAGGAGACCTCCAGGAAAACATGAACAAGTCACAAAAATAGATATGCAGCCAGATGTTGTACTAATAATTTCCATTGTCAAGTCTTTGTAAGGATGCTTCTGTTGAGGGGCGTGGCAGTTACTCAGCTCTACCAGCACAGAGCACTGGAGGAGGGAGGGAAGTAGCATTTTCATCTCCTCTTTCCCTGCAGGGAAATATCATTGTGCAACCCTTTATTCACCAGAGTTTAATCCCAGTGCACTCAGCAATTGGATCAAAACAAAAACTTAGACACACCCCCTATTTTTCTCTGCAATACAAGTTCTTGTGAGGATGTTTATGTTGAGGGGTGTGGCTATTACTCAGCTCTGCCAGCACAGAGCACCGAAGGAGGAGAGCAGGCAGGCAGGAAGCAGCATTTCATGGCATTTTCAAGCAAAAAGTAATCACAACTCCTAACAAGTGTGTCTACAGAACTATGAAGAGATTTAAAGGGTGTGAGACCTCAGTTATTTTGTTTTATTTTTATTAATATGGGGCAAAAAAGAAGGAAAAAAATGTATATATAAGAGCTGCATAATTCTGTCCAAAATGAGAATCACAATTTTTTTTTCCTAGAATAAAGATCACGATTCTCACACCGTAACATCTTTCATATTGTACAAAATATTGGCCAAACTTCACTGTTTAGTTTTTTTTTTTTTTTTTAAAGTGTAATTTTCCCCCAAAAATTGCTTTTTGAAAGACCGCTGCGCAAATACCGTGTGACATAAAATATTGCAACTATCACCATTTTATTCTCTAGGTTCTCTGCTAAAAATATGTTTGGGGGTTCGAAGTAGTTTTCTTGCAAAAAAAATGATTTTAACTTGAAATCAACAAGTGCCAGAAAAAGGTTTGGTCATTAAACTGACCTAATTTTACAGATTTCCATTGATCTCGAACAAACCATTGCAATGTTTATAGTTAACATTGAAGAATGTTTTGAAACTTGGCAGACTGCCTGGAATGGCTCTGCACTTATCACATAGAATCGAAGATGGGTTGAGATTGTCAGGGGGTTGAATCGAGATCATGATCTTTTAACGATTAATCGCGCAGCTCTAATATATATATATATATATATATATATATATATATATATATATATATATATATATATGATTTAAAAGAAAATGTATTTTAGACCTTTAATTCACTGCCTCTTTTAATGTTATTTTTACAGAGGGGTGGTAAATTCCATTCATGTTGGTTATCCTCCCACCCCATGGTAGTGTTTTAGGGGCTTGGTGCCTTTATTTTCTGAGTCACAAAAATTAAGGTGCCTTTGTTCATTTTCTTTTCTTTTTTTTTTTTTTTTTCAATCTTTTTTTCCCCTCTCTTATTTTTAGTTTATGTGCGAACACTTCCGTTATGCTCCAAATAGGCCCTGGAGGAGTCATAAGACAAGAATTATCGCATTACATGGGCGTTTTTATGTGTTTTTTAAACCTGCTCTCCTAATTATAAATAATGACGGTGATATGAATTGTATGGATGATGAAGCGCAATCCTGCCGTCTCAGAACTGGGGCTGTTTTAACCTTGCAGCTG
The DNA here is from genome assembly GCA_018402905.1 of Glandirana rugosa. Classification (NCBI taxonomy): domain Eukaryota; kingdom Metazoa; phylum Chordata; class Amphibia; order Anura; family Ranidae; genus Glandirana; species Glandirana rugosa. The sequence goes on along the minus strand of BLSH010481670.1, from coordinate 3,402,313 downwards.
TAATTATCCTCATTTAGAGAACGGCGTTCTTCTTTTTTAGTTTTTATATCAGGTAGGAAAATGGGAATTTAAGTTTCAATACTTTGTCTTATTGTTGTTAAGGGACGGGTGGTTTTTGTTAAACAAATTGGTGTTTAATAATTCTCAATGGTAATAGCGAGGGGTTCATGATTGTTTTATCTGCGTTTTGGGTAGTGTTTAGGATTTAAAGGGAAAGTCCATGAGGCGGCATAAGGTGTGCGTAATGTGTAATTAATGTCGATGCCCCTATGATTGCCTATTTTGTAGACCTTATTTAAGGCAGATCTGAAAGCAAATGGATGAATACGCAAATGAATTAGGTATGTTTACTGCTTTATCTGTGAAAAGATTTGTAAGTACTTGTGTACAAGGCTATTTGCTTTTCTTCTCCATACAATCAATGTTCATGCAGAAGAAAGCAACTCAGAAGCAAGGCCATGTACGCAAACCATAATTCTATGCAGTCTTAAAGTTCAGACGTTCTGCCACAGTGCACAGCGAGGCAGGTGACACTCTTATCTCCTGGTTATGCTTTGTTGCTTCTTGTGTCACTTTTGTACCTCCATTTTGCTGAATAGACAATGAATCCTTAACAACTCTGTCCAGTGAGCAGTAAGGTACCCGATGAATGGTAAACTGAACTTTTTATTTTACTTGTGTACCCCTTGGCAGCCCATTTCCGTACATTGTACCCCTTGGCAGCCCATTTCCATACGTTGTACCCCTTGGCAACACATTTTCATATATTGTACCCCTTGGCAACACATTTTCATACATTGTGCCCTTTGGCAACCAGTTTCCATAAATTGTACCCCTTGGCAGCCCAATTCTATAAGTTGTACCCCTTGGCAGCCCAGTTCTATAAATTGTACCCCTTGGCAGCCCATTTCCATAAATTGTACTTCTTGGCAGCCCATTTCTATAGATTGTACCTTTTAAAAGCTATTTCCATAAATTGTACCCCTTAACAGCTCAATTCAATGAAGTGTACTCCTTGGCAGCCCAATTCTATAAATTGTACCCTTTGGCAGCCCATTTTAATAACTTGTATCCCTTGGCAGCCCATTGCCATAAATAATACCCCTTGGCAACCCATTGCTATAAATTGTACTTCTTGGCAACCCATTTCAATAAATTGTACCCCTTGGAAGTCCATTTCTATAAAATGTAACCCTTGCCAGCCTATTTCCATAAATTGTCCCCATTGGCAACCCATGTCAATAAATTGCCCCCCTTGGCAGCCCATTTCTATGAATTGTACCTCATTTGCAGCCCATTTTTATAAATTGTACCCCATTTGCAGCCAATTTCTATGAATTGTACCTCACTGGCAGCCCATTTCTATAAAGTGTACTCCATTGGCAGGCCATTGCTATAAATGGTACCCCTTGGCAGCCCATTTCTCTAAAACGTACCCCCTGGCAGTCCTTTTCCATAAATTGTAGCCCTTGGCAGTCCATTTCTTTAAATTGTACTCCTTGGCAATCCATTTCTATAAATTTTACCCCCTTGGTAGCCCAATTCTAGAAATTTTACCCCCTTGGCAGCCCATCTCTATATATTGTACATGTTGGCACAATTCACGGTAGCAAAATATCTGGTGATATTATTATACTTGCTTTCAATTCAAATGTATATGTTGTAAAGATATAAAAGCCAAAAAATAGGTTTGGAAACAAAGTCACAGTGTAATGTACTCAGTGACTCCAGCAGAGAAGGACTTTCCTATGCCTAGAATGCATCAGGCTTCCATTGGGTGCTTTTTGGAGGGTCATCTGGCTCTTGCAGGCACTGGGCAGAAAAGTGGTGTGTCAATGGAGGCGTTGGGCATTCAGGCACTGTGAGGCTTTTCTTTCCGGGCCCCCCTGAGTCCTGCAGCACGCCCAATTGTTGTGCTGCAGTGAAGAATGGGGCCTTGGCATTTGGGACGGCTGCTGCTGCACTGACTCAAGGGGAGAGGAAGGCACCTGCAGTGTACTTTGACTGCTGTTGGTGGGAGACCTTGAGCAGGAGCAGGGTGCTGTCAGATTGTTTGGCTCCATCTGCCCCCTGAGGCCTGGGTTGCCACCACCTGTGGTTGCTTAGCCACTTAAATACACCGTGTTTACAGCCACAAAAACAAAAATTTTTCACCGTGTGCACACCCCCTGAATGGTTCTACTTACTTACTATAGACTGCAAACCCTTAGGTATGGCTCTGCTCTTTTCCACCATTTTTTTATTTGAGTAACAATAAATGTCCTGGCGCGTACCTTGGGCTGGGAACCACTGCATTAGACTATCACTTTGAATGGCATCCCGGCGTACCTAGAAAAATAAAATTGTTGCAGGCCCTGTTGACTGGCTGAACTTAGGCATCCCATTCAAAAGGAATGGGCTGCTTAACACAAAGACAGTTATATGGGCATGGGTTACTACAACACACCGGTGTGAATCAGGTAAAAAAAAATGGCTGAAATTGATGCATTAGCCCCCCCATCCCAAGCTCTGCTGGTTGTCTAGGATGTATTGTTCCACCAAACCACAACAACCAAGCTTCAGTGAATTCCCCATTTCCAAAGCCGTTCGGTTCTGCGTTGCTGCAAGAGTTAAGAAAAGATGAATGTAAAATGCTGGTAATCAGCTGTTTAGTTCTTGAAGATGAGAACTCCACGTTCTCCATGCATTCTCTTTAAAGTCAAGGTTAAAGGCAAAAGCAATCTCGGTTACTTTTTTTTCGTATTTACATCTGACTAGAATATGAATTATATTTGTCACTTGCGACTTTCAAAAAACATCTCCTTCTGATTTGCCCGTTCTTTCATTTTCTACCTCCACTTGTGCGCACGTACGTGCTTCCAACAGCCATCCAGCTTTTTATCTTTGCTAAAACATGATAGATATTCAAACTTTATTCAGAGACTTGTCTCAGATTGTTTTTTTGGCTTCAGTTCCATTTTTTTAGCTGATGACATCTCTCTGAATTTTGCGGCTGCTTGATAGGAGGATATTAATTAGGCCTAAGTGGCAGTTGATGAGAGATCACATGACCTGTTCTGCAGATGACTGGAGCCGCCTGTGTTGTAGTGAATTGAGCCTAATAGCTGCGGAGTATGGACTGTGCTTGTTGAAAGGATAGCTCCAGTTTCCCCTTAAAGATGATCCTAATCTGTGGTGAATGTTTTGTGGGTTTGGGCACTGGAAAATGTTGATATATCAGCATTAAAGCCAGACTCTGGGGATAATTAAAAACTACCCCTGCTCATCGCTCTTGCAGCCTCCCTCTCCATGTGACTCCTCCCTTAGGTGCTCTATCCATTGCACTCTGACGTCATCACGTACCAGTAGCCCTGCATTGTTAGGATTCCAAGGGCCCATCCACATTCTGTAGTGTTGGAGGGAAGATGAGATGCATACAGTGGATATAAAAAGTCTACACACCCCTGTTAAAATGTCAGGTTTCTGTGATATAAAAAAAAAATAGACAAAGATAAATTGTCAGAATTGTTTCCACCTTTAATGCGACCTATAAACTGTACAACTCTGCTGAACAACAAACTGAAATCTTTTAGGTGGAGGGAAGTAACAATGATATGGTTGCATAAGTGTGCACACCCTTAAACTAATACTTTGTTGAAGGACCTTTTGATTTTATTACAGCACTCAGTCTTTTTGGGTATCAGTCTATCAGCATGGCACATCTTGACTTGCAAATACTTGTCCACTCTTTGCAAAAACACTCCAAATCTGTCAGATTGCGAGGGCATCTCCTGTACACAGCCCTCTTCAGATCACCCTACAGATTTTCAATCGGATTCAGGTCTGGGCTCTGACTGGGCCATTCCAAAACTTTACAGCCATTCCTTTGTTGATTTGGATGTATGCTTTGGGTCGTTCTCATGCTGACAGATGACGTTCCTCTTCATGTTCAGCTTTCTAGCAGAAGCCTGAAGGTTTTGTGCCAATATTGACTGGTATTTGGAACCGTTCATAATTTCCTCTACCTTGACTCCAGCTGAAGAAAAACAGCCCCAAAGCATGATGCTGCCACCGCCATGCTTCACGGTGGGTATGGTGTTCTTTTGGTGATGTGCAGTGTTGTTTTTGCACCAAACATATCTTTTGGAATTCTGGCCAAAAAGTTCAACCTTTGTTTCATCCGACCAGAACACATTTTCCCACATGCTTTTGGGAGACTTCAGATGAGTTTTTGCAAAATTTAACCGGGCTTGGATGTTTTTCTTTCTTTCTTTTGTACCCTTCTCCTGACTGATACCTTTTAACAATGAGATCCATCTGATGCTTTGGAAGATCTCTGCGGACCATGGCTCTTGCTGTAGAATGTGACTAAGAAAATGTCAGGAAAGACCTACTAGAACAGCTGAACTTTATTTGGGGTTAATCGGAGGCACTTTAAATAATGGCAAGTCTGTATTGACTACTATTTAACATGAGTTTGAAAGCGATTGCTTAATTCTGAACACAGCTACATCCCGAGTTATAAGAGGGTGTGCACACTTATGCAACCCCATTATTTTGGTTTATTTTTACTTCCCCCACCTAAAAGATTTCATTTTGTTTTTCAACTGAGTTGTACAGTTTATAGGTCGCATTAAAGGTGGAAAAAGTTCTGAAATTATTTATCTTTGTCTCATTATTTAGCATCACAGAAACCTGACATTTTAACAGGGGTGTGTAGACTTTTTATATCCATTGTAGCTGCTGGGGGGGAGGGAATAAGGGAAGTAAAACTGCTTTTTAATGGTGCCTTAGACCAAAAGGGAGCATTTAAAGGCTTGTGCACACGGGCGCATTCCTCCTTGGGCTGGCCATACATGGTGCACGTGGTTGCAGGAAAGAAATTCACACGCTCTCCCCATCAACACAGACAGTGCTGATGGGAATCCACAATTCCCCGCTGGGAGAAGACCGTGGTTATCATTAGCGGTTATAGCAACCGCTTGCAATAATCAGAAGCAAATTCGGCAGGCCGGTTGTACCCAAGTTGATTGATCAACCCATTAATTGTTTGAATCTCGGCTGGTTCCTGCTGAACTGGCTGATATTCAAACTGTGTATGGCTGGCCTTACAGTGTAAATATACCATCGTATTTTGGTGCCTGGGAGCCCCTGACACTGCGTACAGCTGCCCATCGATCTGAATGGGTTTAGGCAGCGGTGCGCCAGTACGTACAAAGTGGCGCATGCATACAGACGTACATCTCCAAATGACAACAGTTGGCATTCTGGACCTCATGTCTCCAGGTGCCCCACTTTACACAAGTGGTGTATACCTGAGTACAGCTGCCTTCAGCCGTTATGTCTCTGGCTGTACACAACATCAAGTTTTACACTGTAAGGAGAAATGCGCCCCTCTGCATGTCCTTAACTTATGCAGGTCAGGGGGAGCCGCTCTTCAAGGATAGTTTTGAACTTTCTCCAGAGCCCCTTAAAGAGTAACTCCACTTGATCCCCGCTGAGCTGGTGGATGGCAGGTCCATCTCTGCTCACTGTGCTGAGACGGACCTGTCATAGCCCCACTGTCCTCTATGGGGGATCGGATGAAAACGGATCCGCCTGTCCGTTTTCATCCAGTCTGATCCGCCAGTCGGATGGAAAATAAGGTTTCCATCCATCTGGATTTAGCAGATCAGAGCGGATCGGATGTCAGTGGACAGGTCACTGCTGACATCCATCTCTCCATAGAGATGCATGGAGCGTCCGTTCAGGTCCGCCTGAAAAACTGACAGTATATGTGAAAGGGGCCTTAGTAATTTTCCCAGAAGTCTGCATTAAGATGTAAGTCAGATTTTGGGCATCCCCTGCAAAAAATAATTCGTTTTTGTGAGGTACTTATAAAGAGAAATCACATCTAAAGGGATGCACACCCTGCCACTTTCCTGCAGCAGCTGATTTGATTATACAATCACTCCCATTCAAATTAATTTTACACATGGACACAGAGAAACAAACAGCTATTTCTTCAGAATAACATAAGGTAGAAATTTGCAACAAAGTTTGTTCAAATCCCTGCAATGTACATAAATCAGCCAGAGGGTGTTTTTTTTTCTTCTACAAAAGTACTCTTCCCCTTTTAAGGTTTTGATAATGCTGTGTTTTACCACGAAATTAACTCAGGTCACATGATTTATGACCCATTCTTCTCTATATCTTATAGCGGCTGCTTAATGGTAGATAAAGTGTTACTAAACCCAGGACCCTGCAGTCACTATATCTGGTCTCCCACAGCACACAGAACATGGAAATGCAATTATTTTAGTAAATATAAACTGCTAAATACCTTTTCTCATCAGCAGTATATAGCAGTCTTGTGACTTCTATCAGTGTCTGGTTAAAGCTTGTAGGATGATTTTTCATTGTCCCCTGATTGTCTGCAGGACCCCTGACTCTCTGTCTGAACAGTGCTGTTTGGCCCTGTGCTGATCACATGTACTCTCCCAAGAAAATAAAAAAAACCCTCTCTAGCAATACACACCAAACTGAGCATGTGCAGCTTGCTCCCAAGACTCTGTTCTATCAGCAGATTGGGGACAGTGGAAAAAGGGGAGGATCAGAGAAGACAGGATCAAACAGCCTTTTTCCACAATGCAGAGGATTAACTCCTTAGGTTCCACAGTGAGTATAACAAGTATGCTTTACTGCATATTCAGACTGATTTTACTGTTGTGGGTTTAGTGACACTTTAATAGAGTAATATATTAAAGGGTCACAGATTGAACATAGTAGTACAGGCTCAAACATGCATAAAAGTAGCTCTCCAAACTTTATGCAGCTAAAATATTCCTTCGCTTTCTGGCCAGGTTTACAATTTATCATTAGGGATACTCAAGTGGGTCACCTTAACGACCTAAAGCGGCCATGAGACGGAGAAGACGTCGCCCATACAGCTGTCATTTGTCTTCCACCTTTCCAATTTCACATACTTACCTGGGTTGAATTTAATTGGTTATCTTGGGGGCTACACAAACCTTTCCCCTTGCCCCCGTCTTGCCTAATCGAGGTCTAACTTGTTTCACATCTAAACTCTTGTTTCCGACGTCCAAAGGCTATTAATTTGCAGAGATTGTTTTCTCCCGGCGTCTGGAAGTTCAGGGCATTCCCAGCAACCAACATGTGGCAAACGATAATTAAACTTTTAATTACTCCGGCCAGATGAGTAGCGTAATTACTGTCCTTTACAGAAGACTTTAAACCAATTGGCGGCTACCGACGACTCTTGATGGATGTGATTTGGAGACGCGGGACGTTGTTTTTCCGAGGTTTAATACAATGAGTTTACATCTGGTACATGATATTACTGTCGCAGTTAGTGCAGAGAATGTTCTGTGTTCTGCTCATGATCTCTGCTCTGGGAAAACACAGCCGGAATGATGGAAAGCTTGCCACTGCAATAATGAACAGAGAAACAGCAGAGGTAAAGTGCACCTGTCATTGGTACGCAGCCCAGGTAGATATTGGTGGCCATAATGAATGCCTTAAAGAACCCCAGAGAGCTGTATGAAAATATTGCCAGGGTAACTTTATGCACGTTAACAAATCTTTAAGCCTGTCACAGAATTTTACAGGTCGTGCTATTCTGCATTTAGCTGTTTTATGAATTTGTGAACAGACAAAAGATTATTTGTTTAAGCTCCACCCTATTATTCCAGTTCATGACAGTCTGCAATGGAAAGTTGCAATGTCAAAGTGTTATGAAAGCATTTATGATGGGCATTCTCATAAAAACAGACAAATTAAAACAATGACATGACCGAAATGCAGACTTGGAGAACGAGCAAGGCCTCTGTCCAACCTGAGACATTGGTCACATGACTTCTGCTGCAAGGGAGGTTCAGGTAGAACCGCTGATTGCCCCCGTTTAGCACAAATGGTGTGACTGGTGGCTGTGCGCCAGATAATGCGGCCCACGGCTGTGGGGTTTCGGTGGACAAAGTAAATATGTGAAACAATCCTTTTACTTTTAATGACTGGTGGGTGCTTTAAAAATAATGGATCATTGAAAATCTTTATAAAAGGTCAAAATAGGTCTCTCTGGGTAGAGAAAAAATACATAGACCTAGTATAAGTAGATGAATAGATCTAGAAAAATAGATAGATATGCAGAGATAGAGTTGCGTAGATGGAGATCTACAGACGGATGGATCCATAGGTGCGTGTAGAGAGATCCAGAATTGCTTGTAGAGAGATCCAGAATTGCTTGTAGAGAGATCCGCAGTTATGTGGATAGTTGGGTGGATAGAGGGCCGCAGTTGGGTGGATAGAGGGCCGCAGTTGGGTGGATAGAGGGCTGCGGGTTCGAGATCTCTGGATGAGGTGGATAGACTAGAGATGCACACAGGTGGGTACAGAGAGATAGAGATACTGGGCTTTAAGATCTAGAGACCAATAGATGGATATTGAGATAGAAAGATTTACGATAGATACAGTATCTCACTAAAAGTAAGTACACCCCTAACATATTTGTACATATTTTATTCTATCTTTTCATGTGACAACACTGAAGAAATGACACTTTGCTACAATGTAAAGTAGTGAGTGTACAGCTTGTATAACAGTGTAAATTTGCTGTCCTCTCAAAATAACTCAACACACAGCCATTAATGTCTAAACTGCTGGCAACAAAAGTGAGTACACCCCTAAGTGAAAATGTCCAAATTGGGCCCAAAGTGTCTATTTTTTGTGACCACCATTATTTTTCAGCACTGCCTTAACCCTCTTGGGCATGGAGTTCACCAGAGCTTCACAGGTTGCCACTGGAGTCCTCCTCCATAACGACATCACAGAGCTGGTGGATGTTAGAGATCTTGCGCTCCTCCACCTTCCGTTTGAGGATGCCCCACAGATGCTCAATAGAGTTTAAATCTGGAGATGCTTGGCCAGTCCATCACCTTTACTCTCAGCTTCTTTAGCAAGGCAGTGGTCTTCTTGGAGGTGTGTTTGGGGTCATTATCATGTTGGAATACTGCCCTGCGGCCCAGTCTGCGAAGGCAGGGGTCATGCTCTGCTTCAGTATGTCACATTACATGTTGGCATTCATGGTTCCCTCAATGAACTGTAGCTCTCCAGTGCCGGCAGCACTCATGCAGCCCCAGACCATGACACTCTCCCACCACCATGCTTGACTGTAGGCAAGACACACTTGTCTTTGTACTCCTCACTTTGTTGCCGCCACACACGCTTGACACCATCTGAACCAAATAATTTTATCTTGGTCTCATCAGACCACAGGACATGGTTCCACCAATCCATGTCCTTAGTCTGTGGGGGGGGATACTGTATGTGGGTATGTGAGTGGGTTACTGTATGTAACCCACTCAAGTGTTTTAAACTTATTGTGAAAAAAAGGACTAAAGAAAAAACTGAATAGATTTTTTTTTTTCTAAAATAAGTATTTTTTTCCAATATTACAACCTGCAGAGTGTGCAGGACGAAGACTAACAGGCATCAAATCCTGATGTAATATAGGCGGCAGTGGACGGTTATTGGGTCATTAAACGCAGAGATTCAAGGAAGAATACGAGTCTGCCTTCCAGTGGAGGGTCCCAAAGAGCACGGAACGATCAATATTCTCATTAAATTAGAGGAAAAAGTCTTGTGTTGCCACCGGAGACCGCAGAGGTACATAAGTTAGTTAGGAATGTCATCTGCAATGTATCTTGTGACAAAACCTCCCCCACAAAACACACTGCGCTCTTCCTAAGGGATTTCGGCAAGGACTTGGGGCCCTAAGTCAGCATAAAAAATGGAAAAAAGAGAATTTATTAATAAGACAAAACCACGACTTCCTGTTGTGTGTTTTTTTTTTCTTTCCTTGTGAATTGTAACATCTGTCGTGTAGACCCCATGAAACAATAGATCTTGAATCTTCGAGCTCCAGCAGAATCGTGGCCACTGGGGTGGTTTAAATAACCTTGGAGGGAACGCTGTGCTCTTCTAGCAGGCTGTGCAGGTTCCTCGTTGGTGGTGAATTAAGGAACACAATCATTTTATGCGATTACTGAATCATTGGCGGGGGGTTTGTGGCAGATTTATAGTGTTCTGCGAGGAAGAGATAGTCTGTTCTTGTAAATCTTGATCATCATTGCATGTGAAGAGAGCACAGGCATGATTGCACATTTGATGGGCTCCATGGAATACAATGTTTTTTAAGGCAATTTAAGATTCCAAAACCATTACACTCCAGGCATGCTGTAAATGTTAACTGTCACAGTTGCTTGTGCTCTCAACTGAACGTTCAGGCCATCAAATGGCTGGTGTCATAACCGGTCACATGTGCAGAACCATGGCAAGTGCAGATCAAGCAGATGGCAGCTTCCTTGGTAGGAAAGGATGAGAGTCAACATCTACTTCTGCTTGAAGTAGATGTTGACTATTAGGCTCCATGCACACTGTATCTCAAAAACGACCGTTTTTGGTCGTTTTGGCGTTTTTTTTAACAGCCCAAAAACGCCACTTTATTTTATCCTATGTGTCCATGCACACATGGTCGTTTATTGTCTTTTATCAGCAGTGGCGTTTTTGGGCTGTTATCTGAACGCCCTGAATTGGCGTTCGAAAGTCGTTCTCCTGACCACAAAAAACGCCAGACGCCACTAAACGCCGGTATATCGGCGTCTGGCATTTTTTGCAGTCAATGGAAGCCAATGAAGTAGAAAAAAAAAAAAAAAAGCCAAAAAACGTGTGCATGGAGCCTTACGGAATCTCTATTAGGCTCATACCTGAGCGATTTGATGCTTCACCAGAATCGCTTCCATTGTTCGACACTAGGATTTCCATTATAATCAGGGGTGCCTGTTTACACCTGAGCACAGTAATGATTGACGCTTGTCCCTTATACTTGAGCTTCTTTTGGGGCAGTGGCATGTTTTTGGCCCCAGTAGACTTCAGTGGGAGCAGTTCATTAGCTAAAAATATAAATATGAAGGGCTCAGGCCTGAAACGAAAGCAAAAACTGTATAAACACTAAAAAAAAGGAGGAAGTCTTACACGTTGCTTCTTAAATTTGAAAAAAAAAATTGGTTTAATATCTCTGTAAGCCACTGACTTTGTGGTAAGCGGCGTGGAATTTGAGTAAGCCGTAGGAGTAACAAAGTTTCACTTTAGGTTGATGAAACTTATCGGCCTCTGGTAATATTTTCACACACTCACCGCTGACCTCATCCCCTCTTCGCCTTTTCATCTCAAAGTTCTCAAACCACAAAGCAATAAATCGCAGATCAGTTCACTGGAACGCCAAGGTAATTCCGGAACTAGAAGAAAGAGAAAAGGTTATTCTTGTTTGGAGGCTAATAGGAAGCGGGAAGTGAGGACTGCCATGGGAGGGAAGGGTCCTGGAAGGGGGGACGCTTTACGATGAGACCGTTTTATAGATTCACTTAAAAATATACAGGATTGAAAGAGAGTCACATTGGCTCTCCCGTTGAACTATATAAACATCCTGCATAATATTTAGAAAAAGACTATCATTCATTTTTGCACAATAAGGTGCAGGAAATGCTTGTGATAATGAAGACTTTGGCATCTGCCAGAAACTGAAATTTCTGCTTGGACTCTTTAAAATGCGCCTTTTGGTAATTTTACATCCAAGTGAATGCATTCCTGATGTCTCTCAATATGCAATAACTGTAGATGTTTAAAAAAAGCTCCACCTTTTATCGTTAAAGTGGGTCACTCTCTTTTCACTCAATTGCAGAAAGAAAATAGCTTTTTTTTTTCTGATGACATCAGAGTGGAGGTTGCCGGCTATCAATGACATCAGATGAGAGAGCTGGCTACTGATGACATGATAGAAGAGAAAGATGTCTTCTGATGATATCAGAGAGAAGGCTGCCAGCTACCAATGAGGTCATCAGAAGATAGCTGGCTCCTCTATGATGTCATCAGTAGCCAGCTGTCTTCTCTCTGATGTCAGTGAGGAGGCCGCCGGCTACCAATGACTTTACAGATGAGACAGCTGGCTACTGATGACATCATAAAGGAGACAGTTGTCTTCTGATGACATCAGAGAGGAGGCCATCAGCAACCAATGACATTAGAGAGGCAGCCACTGGCTACCAGTGACATCAGAGAGGACACAGCTGTCTACTGATGACATCAGAGAGGAGACTGCTAGCTACCGATGACATAGAAAAGGCAGCAGCTGGCTACCAATTACATCAGAGAAATATGGTGGCCGTGTTCCTGGTGTGCAGCTGCAGATTACTTCAGAAGGCTTCTGGATTTGTTAGACGTGTGAGTATGTTTGAGCACAGCCAAGCAAGCCAGCTAAAGGGGTTTGAAAAGGAAAGTGGGGGTGAAGGTCCAGTCCAACCATCTTTGAGTCCCAGTCCAGTGACTTTGCCTGAGCTAAGATGTCATCATTCTGGTGCAGGCAGGAAGAGGCATTTCCTCAATCTCCTTTCCCCCAACATTTTACGTTTGTAGCAAGTTACAAGGTGAGAGGCTGATTGTGTCAGGAATTTGTGAACAGAACCAAGAACATCTCAGTACGGAGTGAAGATAGTGACCCTGGAGGATACCTGAACAAAGATGGAACATTATGAGAAGAAATAAATACCTGGAGGTGTTGCAATTCCTCATTACTTACCAGGCACATAACAAGAAAAGATATATCAGATTCTACATTCACTTTAAGAATATAGCTGATTGCATTAATTTTCACATAACCCTTGTATTGCAAGATGGGCACTCTACATTCAATCAGACATCAGTAGGATCCTATAATCCATACCTGGCTTGAGAACAATAGAGATCCTCCCTTTGCGCCAGGCTGCCCCCAGCTCCGTAATATACTGCAGGCCTGGCAGGTGCGCATGGATTTCCACACCAGGCCACCACCGGCAATGAATTTGTCTCGGCTCGAGCCACCTGCGATTGGGCAATGATTGAAATAATTGAGATCTTTGCTTGGTATAACTAGACAATATAAAGCCGGCAGAGAGCCAGGAAGAGTTTGAAGGGCAGAGCAATCAATGGCTCACACACACCATCTGGGGAGACGGAGAAAATGCTGAGAGGAGCGGCTGGTGGGCAGGAAGCCAGCTTAGATTGTAAGCTCCTGGGGGAGCCAATCTCTGCCTTGCTGTGCAGTAAATCTGTAGGCCGATACCTTTCTCTTCCTCATACGAAATGTCTTGTCGGAGGTGTTCCTTGCAACATCAACGAAAAAAAACAGTTTCTTGGAGAATTGAATTATTCTGTGTGCATTGCCTAATTGCCAACTTCACTTCTCCGGCCCTACCCCCCTTGGGCTTTGTAAATTTGTCCTTGGGAGTGTTCCAGGGTTTCACAACTGACCAACTTTTTTGAAGAATTCCTATTTGCTCATAATAATTATCTTAAAGTGGAGCTAAGTCCATTGATTTCAATGTTTCCCAAAACCGTTTCATTCAAGGAATGTCCGTTTCTTGTGGTCTCAACTGAATTGTCAATCTATCAATGGCTGGAGTCCTTATTGATCACATGTGCAGCACAGTTGCAACTGCAGATCAAACCAAGATGGCGGCTTCCTTGGCTGTAATGTATAGGAGCGTTTAGTTCCACTTTCTTAAAGTGGACCTGTCCTTATAATTAACATTTGCATCAATTAACACTTCAGGGCACATGGATGAATATCTGGTATCTCTTGCAATGGCTGTATAAAATGATGAAAAGAATTGATATTCAATAAATATATAGGGTGGGCGTGGCAGTCCAGCTGGGAAGGAAAGAGCTAGATGACGCTGGGCATCAATGTAAGGGGTGGGCCAACAGCAGTCAAACTGGGAGGAAAAGGCTAGATGATGTGCTGCGAATCCTCCACACACCTGTACTTTTATGTGCAACGGGGGCACCATTTGAAGCGGTAGTAAACTGCTGGGTGTTTAAAAAAAAAAAAAATTGTAAACCTGAAAGGCAAGGTCATAATGTGCTAGTATGCATCGCATGCTAGCACATTATGTGAAGCTTGCCTAAAAACGAAGCCTTCCAGTGGCCCATTGTCACCGCTGAAGGCGATCCCATCTTCACCCGGTCTTCCTCCCAGGTTTGCGGGCTCCAGCTTTGGGAGTGGCTGGAGCCGCGATGACGTCACTCCCATGCATGTACGGGAGCCGCCGTTTACAGCACAGGACTCTGTGATGTCACCGTCTGCATCTGCAGTAAATATCTTATGAACGGCGCATGTTTAGGAGAAATTTACAGCACCTATAGGAAAGCCGTCTTATAGGCTTACGTATAGGTAAAATTCATGCATTGGAGTTTGCTCCCACTTTAGAGTAAATGGCAGCACAATGTACATAAACCCTTCCATTTAAAGTGGTTGTAAACCTCAGATATGATATATGAACAAAGCATATCCCTCTGTAGTCTGTACTTGTCTCAATCCAGAGCACTAAATGTAATTTCTGACTGCTGCCTCCTTCCTCTGCGATCATCACGAGTCTGACAAGCTTTCCTGACACCAAGAAAAAAAGGGGACAGGGGAGGGACCTCCAGCTGATTGACAGCCTCAGCTCTGTTCCCGCGTGTCCCTTTTTACCAATCAGCTCTGAGCTCTCCTCTCTGAACTGTACAGAGCGTAACTTCAGCTCTCCACCCCCTTTTTTTTATGAACTCTCAGGCAAGCTTATAAATTCAGCACTTTGAACAGATGTAGAGAAAAGAAGACTACATATAAGTGCAACCCATTTCTGAGGATTTATTTAATCTCAGTGTATCACCTGAGGCCAGGTGACACCAAGAGAAAAAGGTGACGGGGGGGGGTCCAGCACACAGCCTGTGATTGACAGCCCAAGCGCTGTTCCTGTGTGAAGGGGGGGTGTGTCCCTCCCCTCCAATCAGCTCTCGGAGCTCTCCTCACTGAGCTCTGCAGAGTGTAATTTCATCTCCCTGCCCTCTGCTATCTGAAAGCTCAGACAAGCTGCTTAGGTTCTGAACGTTGAATGGATGTAGAGAAGACCTCAGATAAACAGGTACAACTTATGTATGTACAACTTTTTTCTTTAGACAAGCTTTCACTTAATTGTCCCTTTATCGCATATGTTATGTTATCCTGTGTATTACATGTGTTTTATCCTGTGTATCTCCTGTAATCCTGTGTGTTTCTTGTGTTTTCCTTGTAAAGCGCTTTGAGAAGCGCCCTTTAAAGGCGCTATATAAAATGAAGTTTATTATTATTATGTATGAGGATTTGTTGTTTCATCTCTGTGTATTACCTGATGCCAGTCACTTCACTGGATATATGTAAGGGTATACAACCACTTGACCAAAAATACATATTCATTAAAATTCATGATATTAAAAAGTCGAATATAATACAATTATATATATAAAAATATATATATTTTTAAAAACTGTCATTTTTGGTTTCGGCCAAATGCATCCTGAATTTTCAGTTTCGGCACCAGAATTTCTATTTGGCGCACCTCTACTTATTAACGGCAAATGAAACCATCCATTGAGAGAGGAGGGGCAGTCATAGGGTAAATGTGTAATGGAAGGTCCTTGGCGTTGGGGCTCCCAAGGGTGGTCCATGGAGAAGTCCCGGAGATATCACCTGTTCAGTGCCGAGTTTCTCCCCCTCGGTCTGAAGATCCCAAGCGAAGTCCCGTTCTCTCCTCCTAGTGATGAAACGCAACTCATCCCCTTAACAAAACAGCAATTTAACAATCCGGCGACCGCGCGGCCGAGGGAGACGTATCGCATTATCTCGCCGTTCTTGGCAGATAAGTGCATAGCATTGTGTGTTATCATTTAATATCGGCCTTGTTGGGGAATTTGGAGGCCTCACACTCCAGTGGAGAGTCCAGGAATATGTCTGCGGCTGTTTTCGGAATGCCGGCGAACAATGGCTCCTCTCAGCACAAAGCCTCGGGGCCTGAGCTCATTCCCAGGTCAGGATGAAGGAGAGCCCGGGGTCTGTTCCAAACTCAGAACAACATACAAATATTTTCGGAAGGTCTCTGGAGGCCCGTCTTATATAAGACATTAACCCCCTCCGACCTTCCCCAACCAGGATCGCATTTAAAGGGATAGTGTGAGCGAGAAGGAAACTGGTTTTAAACTAGGGAAGGAAGAGTTGCATAATACATCATCTGGTTGCCAGATCTTCCTTCCTTTGTACCTTCATGGTATATCCATCACAAAGATAAAAAGAAATGGCCGCACACATCTGCTTAAAGAGATACTAAAGGTTCAGGGTTTTTTTTTTTTTTAAATAACAAAAATGTCATATTGCCTGCTCTGTGCAAGGGTTTTACACAGAGCGGCCTTGATCCTCCTTTTCTGGGATCCCCTGGTGGCGCTCCTGGCTCCTCCTCTTCACAGGGTGCCCCCACAGACAGCCCATTTCCATGGAGGCACATGTGCAGGCGCGCTCCCGAGTCCATTGACACAGCACAGACAGCAGGACTCTGCCCCACTCCCGTGTCACTGGATTTAATTGACGGCAGCAGGAGCCAATGGCTCCTGCTGCTATCAGTCTGTCCGATGAGGACCCGAGACAGCGGCTGGAGCTGTTGGGCTCATCCTCAACGCTGGAAAGATCGGGGTTCAGGTAAGTAAAACGGGGGCTCTGGGGGGCGGCTGCATTACAGAAGGTTTTTCACTATAATGCATAGAATGCATTAAGGTATAAATCCTCAAGGCTTTACAACCCCTTTAAACCCAAAAGCAAACATTTATTATATTGCAGCTTACCAATTCTTAGATGTGATGGCTGCATTCATTTTCTTTTTTAGCCTTCCTTTCCTTTATTTTCATCTGGTAATCTGTCCAGTAAGTCTGTTGTTTTTCAACAGAACAAGCTCTCTCACAAGTGTAGCAGTGCTGGGTCAAACCATTTACTACTGACAGGGGCGATGATCAGCTTTTTTTTTTTTGAATCAAGAGTCAACTTTATTGAGAACAAAAGCTGCGGTTCATACATACAAAAAGAAAGATTGAGAGTGAAGTACAATCAGTGTAGCGAAAAAGATATGAGAACTTCCATTTTGTGAATGGTACATAACATATCGCTCGGCACTATGCAGTGTACAATTTCTCAGTCTAGATTTCTAGTCATCAGAACAGGTATCAGCTCTAGTCAACCATCTATCCCACACCTTATTGTATTTTGATGGGCATCCCCTGTGCTCATATATAAGTTTTTTGTATGGAAGGGTTATATTTATCTCTCTGACCCAGTCCTTCACTTTTGGGGGATCTTGTTGCATCCAAACTTTGGCAATGGTTTTTCTAGCGATGAACAGCGTCTCGCGTAGGAATGTGGCCGTGGATCTGTCTGTATCTACATCTGGCAATAGGCCGAGTAGACATAGTTTTGGGTCTAGAGTTGCCGGGGAGCCCATTTCGTAATGGAGAAAGCGTGTTATTTGTATCCAGTAGGGTTGGACCCGGGGGCACATCCAGAGCATATGGTAGAATGTACCGATTTCAAGATTACACCGGGGGCAATAGGGGTTCTTATCGGGGTGGAACTTAGCCAGTCGTGAGGGGGTTAAGTATGTTCTATGTAATATGTACAGTTGGGTTAATCGGTCCGGAAGTTTTGGGGATGCAAGGGCGACCTCGGCCAATATATCCTCCCATTCCTCATCCTCCAACTCTCCCAGGTCTTCTTCCCATTTAATCTTTGCGCCGTAAGCTAGGTGAGTGACACTAGGGGTGCGAATAGTAGTGTATAGGTTGGATATGAGTTTGGTGGGGTCTTCTCCAAGGAGGATAGTAATAACGTCTGAAGTGTGTAGTGGCGTGACTCGTGTGCCGAATTGGGTGGTAAGAGCGTGCCTCAACTGAAAATATCTAAAGAGAGCGCTGTTGGGTAGGAAAAATTCTAATTTTAAGTCCTGAAAGGTTTTAGGTCCTGTTGGGGTTAAGACCTGTTGCAGATAAAGGATTCCCCAGTCTATCCAAATTTTAGGGTCTGGGATAGTGAGCAGTTCCGGCAAGTTGCCGTTGAACCACAGAGGTGTATGTGAGTGGTAAGGGGGGCATTTCGTGAGTTTAGCGATCCAATTCCATACATATTGGCTATGAGAGACCATATCTGTGGTGGGCCCCGTCCCCGGGGAACGCGCCGAATGCCTAACTGACTCCTGTAGGGGGGTGTATGCCGGGTGATTCGGCTTCCGAGACACCAACGCCTGGTATCTGTCCAAGTCTACGTTGGACATATGAAATATGTGTGAGGATTGAGCGGCTAGGTAATACGCACGGAGATCAGGAAGGAGGTTTAAGAAATTTTGGTAACTACGTTAAGAATGGGGTAAACAAACCCCAGGCAGATCTGTGTTTTAGAGTACCGTCCAGGAGTTCTTAGGGTGGTTGTACCCGCCAACGCGGGAAGGACTAGAGGCACGCATAATGGATCGGCGAGTTAGGAGTGTGTATAAAGTATACAGGTTGCATCTGAACCTGTCTATGGTCCGCAACCACAGAGCCTTCGGCTTAGTGGGCCGTATGTGGGGGGATGTCCTCAGTCAATCCGTAAGCCGCGCAAGGGGCCCCTGCCCCGGGTGGTGTCTATACCAGAGAGTATCGGTTATACATACCTTAACCTAGCGATTTGAGTGCTTTACGGGGGGAATGGTGAGTGTATGTGG
>BLSH010481670.1:3349552-3366924 GCA_018402905.1 Glandirana rugosa | reverse complement strand
CATGGTGTACGAGCCTAGGGGGATTCTACAGCCAGCTGTCACTCGCTTCTCAAAATCACTGCCCCTGCCGTTACTCCTGTCAGCCTTGTAACTGAAGGTAGGTACCCCCATCCCTACGGTAAACCATTGCACCCGGGGCAGCTTTTATTTTCAATGTGTTCACCTTCCCTGTAGCCTCTTGCGACACCAACATAACATATCCCAGGAGATTCAAGGTTTCCCCATAATGCCAGGAACATATATTGAACAGCACTTCATCAGGGAGCGGGTTGCAGGAACCAGGAAAAGATGGCCAGCTCCCTAATGATGTCCAAAAGGAAGATGGTGGTGTCCCGTAGGAGGAATGCGATGCGAGAGAAGAAAAAGCTGGGTCCGCTGGGCTTGTGGGTATATCTTTAGGCATAGAAACTGATTTTCTTTTATTTTTTAATGATTGCTTCTGCTAGTAAAACCACTTGTTTTGAAAAGGTGACAACGCACAACATGTGAATTGACATAACTGTTGCATTGTCACCGCTCCAGGCGCTCTGCTGGGTTCATAGTAGTAACTCAGCAGGACACATGGGGCACGCTTCCTGGCATCACTTTAGTTTCCCTGCCACCCTCGTCTGCTTATCTGCTGCCAGCAACGCATAGAGGTCCACCTTGCAATGGCGGGAGGAGGGGGATGGGGGCGCGACCAGCTTCATCATTCTGGCATAGTCTCCACCGATATCATGCCTGTTATACTGAACAATAATTAAGAAGAAAAAAAACTTCATCGTAAGATCAAGTAATGTACAACAACCAATCAGAAGTGGCCTTCCTTGAGCCTCTCTGCTGGTTGGCCTAGTCTTGGTGGATTGACTTGTTTGTTTCACGATAAGATGCTGTCCTTGTCGGTTTCTTTGCTCGCTCCTCCTCTTGCTCTAGTTGTACCGAGACACTTCTGGCTGTAAAGCTTAGCGAATCAATATTCGGCTGTGCTAAGCTCGCCTGACAAGGGCTGATCTCTGGGGATTAATGCACTGACTCCTTCCACTAAGAGCTTATATGGATGTACTTATAGTAGTCAGCGGACGATAGTGAGGCCTTGTCTTGTGTCACTTTCCTCCAGTGCAAGCTCCCTTCGCAGATAATACCGACACATAGATTATTCTGAGGGCTTAAATAGAATTTGGAGCATCCTTCTTCCAGCACCTAAAAACTTTTACCACCAGGATGCCTAGAAGTTGTAGTTCCCCACAAGCTGGAGGATACAGCTTGCCCTTAATTTTGTCCTGCATTCATTTTTTTTTAAACAGATTTGTATTACATTTTAACTTTATGTAACTTTCAGTATTAACTTTTTATCTATAGAATACATTTAAAGGGAACGGTGTATGCAGCAAAATGCCTAAAATATGAGGAGCCTCACATGGTCGCTGTCATATACTGTTGGTGTCAGCAGCAACTTACATCTGCGACTTCTCAAGTGGTTATTTGTCACAGATTCCCTTTACTCAGTCCATGATGTTCTTTGTCAACCAGTCAGATTTTGGTCTATGACAGATTCTTGGTATAAGGCTGCCTTTCTCATCCTTTTTACCCCAAGGTGACCCTTGAAATAATTTTCAGGTCTTGGGTGAACCTCTGGTAAAAAAAACTATCCATTGGGATTTGGTGGCAAAAATGCACCTCATATTGGTGGAAAGCGAGGAGAATGCCCGTCTTACAGTGGTATTCACAATGCCTTCCTTACAGACCGCTAAAAAGATCATTGTTGTTACAGTATATTGTTGGACCCAAAACTGTGCAGCCTCTGGAGGAACCCCTGGCAGCTTCTGGAGGAACCCCTGGCAGCTTCTGGAGGAACCCCTGGCAGCTTCTGGAGGAACCCCTAGCCGCTTCTGGAGGAACCCCTAGCAACCTCTGGAGGTCCCACCCCCAAATATATTTCATAACCGTGCCCAAAATACAAAGTTCTTTCTTCTTCTTTGTATTTTTGCCCCTGGAGTTTGCACTTGTGAGCATTGGAAGGAAGTAAAGCCGTATTGTTCATTCTGACTTTTATGTCTGTAAATCGTAAATTAAACTTTTTACAAGGAAAAAAAAAAATCTTTGAACAAAGCCCCCTTTTAGCAGTCCTCTTGGTTTTGCTTCGGTAAACAGTTTATAAAAGATCATGGGGGGCACACAGCTCAGCCTTGTGATGTCTGCGGAATGCGGGAAGCACGCCGCAGGCCGGAGGGGTCAGCCTAGGGAAAAAGGTGTTACCCTTGCTCTTTTTTTTGGCTTCCTCCACTCGTTCATCTCCTGCTGGCCAGACCTCATGACAGCAGCTGTTCAAAGGAATTCCATCTGTCCCATAGCTTGTGATAAACATTTGCTCAGCAGCTGCCCCACAACTGGCTGAGTGACTAGCTGTCGTACCAGCGGCCAAGCTGTCTGGGTCCCGATGCTTCCAGCCCATCTCTTGGACAGCAGAAGTGTTTTCCCATGCAGCCAAGGTGCCACTGGGCATCAAATTAAGGGCCAGTGGTCTTCAGAAGCTACAGTTGATTTGTGCCGTGAACAATTAAAAAAAAATAAATAAATAAAAAAATAAAATAAATATATATATATATATATATATATATATATATATATATATATATGTTAGACAGTTCCCGAACTTATGTAATGGATTGCTTAAAAAAAAAAAAAGTCATCCAGCAGGCTGCAGAATTTTTATTAAACAAAAAATCATTAGATTTTTTTTTTTTTTTTTAAAAAAGGGTTACAAGTTATAAAGATTTACTTTTAAAGTATAGCTAAAGGAACACTTTTGTTAGTTGTGTATAGATTGGAGAGGGATTAGAACCGCTGTCGGTTTTTTATTGCGGTCAGTGCCCCCATTAGGCATATTCAACCTCTCTATTTGCCCCATTTACACTGGAAGAAGAAAACACAGGCCGCCTATAGTGTGAAAACCGCTAGGCATATACTATAAAAACATGGACCGGTACTCACATGATGGAAGCAAATCATATGATGGAAAGCACAGGTGCCTCGCCACATTCTCCTCGGCGGGGGTGATGTCACAAGGTCAAGCCCCTTCCAACGCGTTTCACACTTACCGTTTACATTAAAGGGAAGGAAAATCCCAAATTTTAGATTGTTACCAGAACAGGAATAGAGGGGAAATCTTCCAATGAGGGCACTAGTTGTAATGACATCCAAGGATTCCCTCACTTTGGAGGGATTTCCTATCAATTCCTGTTTTGACAATGGGACAGGAAGGGAGATCTTCCCAATGGGACACAGATGGCAAAAAAAAACCTGAAGAGGGGGTATAACCCTCCCTTACCCTATCCAAAAATAAAAAACGTTTTGCATTTAGTTGTACTGGCATGCTGTAATGTATTACGTTTTTCTTTTTTGTGTTATATATTGCTTTACAGGCCCGTTTATACAAAGTCGTTGCAGTATTTTGCGGAAACATGCGATGGTGCAATGCAGTACTATTCATTCTGATTAAACCTGGTGGCCAAACAGTCTTCCAGCCCATATCTTGGTCAAGGTACCACTTGGCCAAGTTGTCAGTCATTGGGCTTGCGATCAAGAGCCAGTGGCGTTCAGAAGCTACAGTTTATTTGGGTGTTGCCAAAGAACGGTGGTGCGCTATTTTTTGGCAATTTTTGCAATACACATCCTTCGGCAAGATGCATCAGGGTGCCGTTCAGAATGCATGATTCCACATTGCACCAAGAAATTAAACGGTCAGCCGCTGGTGTGAACGAGCCCTAAAGCATTGTAAACAAATTCCAGGTCTGCCATTTTCTACTCGTAAAAATTTTCTCTGACTTGTAGCAGTGGAATAAAAGGCTCCAAGGAAGAAATGCCGGCTTCTATTTAATAAACATCTCACTTTTTTTTTTTTTTTATTTAATATGTAGCAGAGGGTTTTACAAAGAAACATGTGGTGGAGATGATTTCTACTGAAGGGAGAAAAGAATTACATGGAAAACAAATAAGGTTTTGGCCAAGTAGCTGACACGCAAGGCCCCTCTCTCTTGTGCTTTTCTGCGGCAGCGATCGGCCCGGAGAACAGTGAAGGGTTTTTCTGAAAAGGTTGCCGCGTGTGTTTGAGGCAGATAAGCCCCTGGCTTTGAAGTGTGGCCACGTCGAGCGCCCGCTCCTGTTGCTGCTGCCAGTCACGGGGAATTAATCACCTCCGCCGAGAGATAAGGGTGCAGAGTTTCGTTTAAAAGTCTGGCGGGAGGGGCATAAAGACCCCAACACCCCCCAACTTTCTTTCATTTTTTTTTTTTTATCGCTTACTCTACGTTCTGAACATACAAATGTTATAATATTCTTGTCCCTGACTGTTAACCTTTTCATCAACCAACGTGTCCCTGCTGAATGCAGTTAAATTGGTATAGCTTCAAAGTAGATCTAAACCCAACCAATAAAATTTCATAGAACATGGTCATTTTAAAGCTGAATTCCAAGTATGGCTATTTGACGTGGTATTGGTCATGCTTGGACCAATGTAAATATGTATATACTATGCCTGTATGATCCTTGAGAATCGTGGTCTCCAGACCGTGGCCCTTTTTTTCCCCTTTATCCGGCCCTTACCACATTATTTCTTCTACTGATATGAGGCACTAATTCTACCCAACTGACAACAACAGTGGGCCATAATTCCTCCTGACACCAATGATGTGGCATAACCTCTTCCACTGACACCAATGATGAGGCAATATTTCTCCCACTGACACCATTCCACCTGCTAATACCAGTGAATGGAGCACTATTCCTCCCCCTACTGATGACAAGGGTGCTTTGTATTGTTTTAATTCCACTGACCACCAAGCCTGAGGCATTATCTACTCCCAATGGCCACAGTCCAGCCCCCATAGAGTCTGAAGGACAGAAAACTGGCCGTTGTTTAGAAGGTTTATAGACCCCTGATCTAGAAGCTGGAAGTCACTATAGTAGACACCACTACTCTTGTGATCTCCGCTAGCTTCTGGTCTTGTACCGAGCAGTTGCCCTGCTGCTTACTTGAACACAATAGGTCGTCCACTTGCCACAGGTGCCATTTAATTTCTGATTGAATGCAATGTGTTCTCTGGGCAAGATGGAGAGTGTGATGTCACTGTTCTGCCTCACCACTTTGTCCAATCAAAGAACATTTTGCATTCATTGAGAAAATGTAAAACATTCTTTGATTGGTGCTCATGCCCAGTAGTTGACCACCTGTGTTCACAATGGAGCAGGGCAGCCACTTTGTACGGGACACAGTAGCTATTAGAGATCACTGGAGTAGCGGGGTCAACTACAAGGCTTTCCAGCTTCTAGAAGGATCCCACAGGTACAGTATATACATACATACATACATACATACATTGGTCCAAGCTGGACCAATATAACTATGTAAAAATTGCCATACCTGGAATTAATTTTTAAAGGTTGCCTTCATTCATTTTAATGCCACAGCCTTTTTTTGAAAGAACTGGTGACCCTGCCATGGATGTCCTTGTTCAGGCACATCCAGATATGGGGTGACAACTGTCTTCTGCGTTGTGATCCTGTCACATGCACCACTGGTGGAGATTTCAAGCAGCTGCACCGACACATATTGCACAGACATAGTCCGCCATTGTTATCATAGGCCTGGCCAGAGCAATGGTGTGAAGCCGATGCTCTAGCGCATGGGTCTCCAAACTGTTCAGTATAGGACCACATTATATATTTTACAAATATTTGCTGGCCGAAACAAAAATCACCATCAGAGTGGCCTTTCAAATTAGGCCCCCCCCCCCTTTACATCAGAGCCCACATTAGATTCCCTTTTACATTAAGGTCCATAACTAAGGCTCCTTTACGTCAGGGTCCTCATCATGGTCCCCCCCTTACATCAGGGTCACCCCTAACGTCAGGGCCCCACCAGAGTCGTCGCCCCCCCCTTAACATCCTGGTCATCAGAAGAGAACCCCATTACATCAGGGTCCCCAACTGAGACCCCCGTTACATCAGGGTCCCCATCAGAGCCCCTCATTTTAGAGCCCGGGTGTAGGTTGAGAGGGCTTGAAGTGGAGACCATAGGCAGCCTCTGCTGACCTTAGTCCTAAATCTGTTCACATTGAGCATAGTTTGCAAAGAAACTGGAGTAGATCAGCTGCAAACCATCTAACCCTATCACACTCTAACCAAAATGTGAGAAAATATCATTTTGAATGGAGTTGGAATATTTAGAATCTGAAAGAATATAATGGTGTAGCTTGTTAATGTACTTCAGTATATTTTTGGAACCTTCTTCCTCTTTATTTTGCATTGCTGCCCTTTTCACTGTCTCATTGAAGACGGTTGTAGGCCATTAATCAGTCGGTATAATGGCGCCTTTGGTGACCCCCGGCATTCACCTCCTAATCGGAGTTCAGGTGAAGAACCTTTTCTCGAAGGGAGGAGGTTAATAAAGAACGCTCCTGTTTGGTGGAGTACACGCTCTCTTCCCACCAAGTGACAAACCGTTCCTCCATCTTTACCCATTTCCCACTTTAAAGACGCGTTACTAATGACCGCAATTAATCTCCGTCATTTCTCTAATCATAATTAACTAGACGCCAAGACTATGCCGCTCATCCAGGAACTAATAAACAAAGAATTATTACCTGGCAAGACCGGCCGTCAGGGGCCTGCCAGGAGATGGAACCGGAAACCTGAACTAATCTATATATTAACAACCTTACAGCAAGGCCAAGAACGTGGCGCGTGACCTGGCGCTTTGCATTTTGGGTGTTTTTGTTCTGCGGGAATCGGGGCATTGCATGCACAAACACAACGCAGATCAGCAATGCTCTTACTCATGTGTTGTGGCGTGAACCCACCCTTATAAAAATCTACGTAGATTAAAAAATATATATATATGTGTGTGTGTGTGTGTGTATATATATATATATATATATATATATATATATATATATATATATATATAACATACAGCAACAATATTTCTCAATAAAATCACCTTTTTTCATTCAGAAGTCCCAAGCCCCAGTCCAGTGTCCTTGCCTAGGCTAGGCTGAGATGATGTCATCAGTCTGCTGCAGGCAGGACGAAGCATTTCCTTAATTTCTTCTCCCCCTAGTGGTCAGACTGCAACATTGTAACTTTGTAGCAAGTCAAAACCTGTGAGCCTGCAGCAAAGACTGATCGGTGTCAGACATTTGTGAACGCTACCAAGAACAGCACAGGCACCAAGATTTACATGATTGTGTCAACTCTGAGCCGGCATCTCCATTTAGGAAGTAGATGGTGACCCGAGATGACGCCTGGAGAAAGATGGAGCCACCCTCCTGGAATCGTCCATCTCACTTTAGACTAGGCAGATTATAGAGAAATTGGAGTTGCCCTTGCCTTTTAAAGGGGCAGTTATCCGATCCTGGCTTTACTACCCAATTGGCTGATCTGGAACAAGCATACACCATATGATGTTTGAACTTCAGTATTTTGCAGCAGTCAAATGGGAGATGAGACTTATAGCTTTGGGTCCTCCAAATTTGTGGATCGTATTAGCATTGCCCTTATGTTCCATGGCCAAACCTTATAGACAGTTCCTATGTGTATAGGGTGCCCCCCTTTAAAAAAAAAATCCCTTTATTTAACCACTTGACCTCTGGAAGATTTACCCCTTTCCTGACCAGGCCTTTTTTTGCAATACGGCACTGCGTTACTTTAACTGACAACTGCGCAGACATGCAACACTGTACCCAAATAAAATCTTTGTCCTTTTTATCCCACAGATAGTTTCTTTTGGTGGTATTTGATCACCTCTGCGGGGTTTTTTTTGCGCTATAAACAAAAAAAAAGCCCGGCCACTTTGAAAAAAACCCCCCAATATTTCTTCCTTTTGGCTATAAAACATTTTCAAAAAAAAAATTGTAAAAAAAATCAAATTTCTTCATCAGTTTAGGCCAATATGTATTCTGCTACATATTTTTTGTAAAAAAAATCCCAGTAAGCGAATATTGATTGGTTTGCGCAAAAGTCTACAATCTGTGGGATATTTTTTTTTTACTAGTAATGGCGATGATCAGCAACTTATAGCGGGACTGCGATAGTACGGCAGACAAATTGAACGCTAACTGACACTTTTTGGGGACCAGTGACACTCATACAGTGATCAGTGCTAAAAATATACACTGTCACTGTACTAATGACACTGGCTGGGAAGGGGTTAACATCAGGGGCGATCAAAGGGTTAAATGTGTTCCTAGGAAGTGCTTTCTAAGTGTGTGTGTGAAAACACAAGACCTCTGTCTTCCCTTGTAACAGAATGGCGATTTGCCTTGTTTACATAGGCAGACCGCTGTTCTGCCTATCTCCCGAGCGATCGGTGGGTCCCGGCGGGCATCACGTCTGCCAAACCTGCTAATGGGCTCTCGCTGTGTGAGCACCAAATTAATTTGCAAACCCAAAATGTAGCAATGACACCATCACTGTGCTGTACATAGCCTGAGCAAAGCTGTGGGAAGGACCCAGCAAGCCCCACCCACTACAGGCTGCCTGCAGACAACTACAGGAGGGGCGGAGACAAGACCAACCACTCTGCACAAGGAAAGAGAACAGCAGTGAGCGGTCTTTATTACAGGAAGTCTCGCACTGGATTACTGCACAGATCTGGAAGAAATGCACAAAGCACAAGATACAAGGAAGAATACAGATAATGAATGTATGTAGACAATATTTGCTTATTTCAGCGTTCCCCTTTAACAAATCTGCGGAAGCAAATCAGAACTGGTTCCAAGGAAAGTTTGAGTGACTTTTGCACTTTTTTTTGTATTTTTTGCTCTTGCTTTAAGTGTCATTACGGATGTTGGCTGCACATAATAGGACACTTTTCATCCCTCTCCTTCCTCTGGCTGTCACTGCGAGTTAAGGCGAGCGCCCGACCTTTCCAAATCAGAGCTGACATTAATAGTAAGCCTGTTAGGAGGGTGGAAGGAATTAGCAGTGGAGTGCCGCCGCCTCATCACCGATCACCGCCGCTTTGTCTGTACTCCAGGGCCTAGTAGTGTGCAGCAGACGCCTGTGGCAGTGAGGGGGTTAATATAAGGTTGCTCTTTTACCTATTTGATTCACTCTGGAGCTTCTGACATTGTGGGGGTTGATTTACTAAAACTGGAAAGTGCAAAACCCGGTGCAACTCAGCATAGAAACCAGCTTGCCAAAGCTTAAATGAACAAGCTAAAGTTAGAAGCTGATTGGCTACCATGCACAGCTGCACCAGATTCCGAGTGCTCCAGTTTTAGTAAATCTCCACCTGAGGCCCCTTTCACACTTTGTGCGACTTGTCCTGCGACTTGGGACTGCAAAGTCGCATGACAAGTCGTACCCCATGATTTCCAATGAGTACCATTCAAATCTGTGCGTCTTAAAGTCGCACCGACTTCAAAGTAGTCCCTGCACTACTTTGGTCCGACTTTGATGCGAGTCGAGGTCCATAGACCACGTATACACAGGCATTACCTTAAATTGCGTGAATGTCAAGTCGCGGTAGTGTGAAGGGGGCCTAAGGGTTCATTCACACCTAGGCGATTGGAATCGTGGGCAGAACGTCACAATTCCAAATCATGGCAAAACCCGGGACTCCTTTGCATTGCCATTACTACTTAATGGCACCCCAGTTGTGGTGTGATTTTTGAATCGCAAAGCTTTTCGCTCAAAAAGGAGCAGGTGCTTCTTTTGGGCGCAATTCATCACTGCAAGATCGCACCACGATTGGGGTGGCATTAAGAAGTAATGGCATCGCAAACGCGTCTTGTGGTTTCCTGCAATTTTGAGTTGCAGCGATTCCCGTCACCTAGGTGTGAATGGAGCCCTAAAGCTGAAGTTTAATCCATTAATATCCCCCCCCCCCCCAAAAAAAAAAATCAACTTGCTAACAACTGTAAAAATCCTTATTGTATTAAATTCTGTATTTTAGATCCAGTGATGTCATCGGGGGGGGGGGGGGCCTTCTCGGCCGGCAGAACACATTGATTGCTGCTAACAGCTATAGTCGCTGGTAGTAATCGCATGCAAAAAAATCTGATAGTTTGGTTGTACCCAAGTCAATCGATGGATCGACTTGGGTACAATCGCTGCGATTTTGCCCTTGATCCCAAATCCTACTGCATTAATTAATTATTTTCAGTGGCACCTAAACGCAGTGTGGTTTTGCCACAATTGTCACGCAGAAAACCGTATCATGCAAAGCTTGTCACCCCAAAAGGAGCAGGAGTTCCTTCGCGTGACGTGGTTTGCAGCGATTGCGACCATTACAGCACAAGCGCACCAGATTTAACACAAGTGGTGCATTTTGCCGTTAATGCAGTGCGATTAGGGATCGCGGGCAGCATCACAGCGATTCTGCCCGAGATCCCAAAACGCCAGATGTGAAGGGGGCCTTAGAAAGCATCAGTTCAGGGTGGAGCGCAAATCCAAATATCGTCTGTGCGCGTCGGCACGCAACTCCCTACTGAACCCAAATTTTTGCTTTCCAAGTTTGAAATGCGTCGGTCGGTGGGGATCCCTGGCGGCGTCCTCGGCTCTCCTCCCCGATCCTTTCTCACTACTAATATCCCTTTGTTCCGGAGCGCTTAGTCTCCATTGACCCACATTTCAGTCCTCCGCTAACTTCCCCGCGTTTAAAAAAAATTCTTTATTTTCCTCTCATTAAAATATGTAATGTGACAGCTGTAGCCAAAGGCTCCCATTCAATTTTTTTTTAGTTACATTTTTCCTTTTTTTCCCTTCTTTTCCCTCGACTGGCGCTTGTTACGGCTCAATTATACAATTACCCCGAATTCTCGGGGAGGCTGAAGACACTGAAATCCGAAATATGTTTTAATAGACATGTTATTCTGTTATCAGCTGTGCTGATCCTGACTGTAATTGGAAGAAACAAACAAATATGTCTGTCTGTGGGGGAGGGGGGAGATTTGCATCCATTTTCTTGTACGATGCTTTGTACGTCAGATTAAGATTCGGATTGCGTCTGAAGTTCCTTTTTTTTTTCTGTTATCTGCTTATATTTTGCCTTCTCTGATTCCTCCCTTCTCATCATCATGATAATGACATTATTAAATTAAACTTTAAGCTATATTTTCTGTATATAACTTATTTTAAACCTATCACTAGGTCTCTGTGCGTCTCTATGCAATGCATACAGATCATGGCTGGTGGGAGGAGCCTCCTGCTTCAATACTCCTCTGTCCTGATACATGCAGTGGGAGGAGTTATGTAAATATCCAAATGCCTTGATGACTGCATGTCAGTATGGAGGAGTGGGCGTTCCTAAGCGGACTGTCTTAGGTAACGCCCACATGTGAAACTGAGCCTGCATGGTTAAAAGAACTGAAAACCAAGAGTGAAAAGACCAGGCCAACGACAGTCAGGCTGGGAAGGGAAGGCTAGATGATGCTGGGTGTCCTCCAGCCAGGTATTGAGGCGGGCTCTGAGACAGCAGTGTCAAATGGAGGAGCCTGTTTTAATGCCACCCCCCCCCCCCCCCAACCAACCAACCACAAAAAGTCCTTAGGGCCAGTTCACACCAGATGCAATGGTGCGTTTTCCTCCAGTGCAGCTTCACCTCCAGCAAGGAGAACAGTGGGCAGTACAATAGAAGAAAAGATCCATATGATGCATGAAGCAGGGCAGGGGGATCCTTGCACTACAGGTCCTTAAGCGCAGCTTTCCCTCCAGTAAGTAGAGCAGTACAATAGAAGAATAGATCCACAGGATGCATGAAGCAAGGCAGGGAGAGCCTTGCACTACAGGTCCTCAGGTGCAGCTTCCCTCCAGCAAGGATAACAGTGGGCAGTACAATAGAAGAAAATATCCACGGGATGCAAGGAACAGGACAGGGGGATCCTTGCACTACAAGTCAAGACTGGATGTCCTGAACACCCACCCCCCTCCCTTATTTCAGAAGTCAAGAGTCCCCCACCATCCCTTACATTACAGTGCACCTCCCTTACCATGTGCTGCTGCTGGGAAGAAGCTGCAGCAGAGCTGGGAAGTAGTGCAGGGTCAGGAGGAGGACCAGAGAAGGGCTTTAGTCAGTTGCCAGAGTCTGCTGAATGCTGAGACCAGGGGAGGCAGAGACAAGGGGGTGCTGTGGCTGCACAGAGAGGCGCAGGATCTGTAGGAGGAGCTCTAACCACCTTCTCTGCTGCGGAATGCTGAGAAGGGTGGGTGGCAGAGATGCAGGATCTGGCAGGGGCGTTCTGTCCTCTCTGCTGCTGGCTGTGACAAAGTGGGGGTGGAGAGGAGGGGGGTGCCACAGCTGCAGGAGAGGTGCAAAGGCTACACAAAATGGCCTGGAGAGACTGAATTTGGACCGCAGGCCTTGTGTTTGACACATACCTTAGATGATCTCACGCTGCAGATATACAGCTATGAGGCTGTAGTAGGTATTGAAGAGCTTAGGCCACGCCCAGATACTGGGAAGTGCACTCTTATTTTTCAGGAAGCATGCAAGACAAAAGGGTGCATTTCTTTTTAGGTTACCACTAAGGCATCTTGCACACTGGGGTGACTAGTTGCAGTGCATTCTTCCCGTCATCTGGGAGGGACAAGGTGGCAACGTCCAGTCCCGCTGCAGGCTGAGCGAGGATGAACGCTGTACCATAGGCGTTTAGGGCCCTGTCCATTCAGGGATGAATTTCTGCAATGCAGGGGACCTTCCCTTTAAGTTGGCCTGGAGTGGCAGGGGGGGCTCAGTGCTCCTCACCTTGGTGGTAGTCGTCTTAGACTATGAGGGCACCTTCCATGCCGTGATCTGATCTCCTGTCTTTGCAGACTTGTGCAGCCGAAGAAATTTGATAGCTCCTGGCTGATACTGCTAGGCACATATAAATGCATATGAAGTGTGTGGAACGCACTCCTTCCCCGGCAACCGTCCCAGACAAACATTACTGATGGAGATCAGCCCTGATGGTGTGACAATCCAGATTCCGCTGACGGTGTCACACTTCTACGGTGAGCTGGCAGAGACTCGGCAGAAATTCAGCCTTGATGCACCCGTGTTAAATACCTTATCAGCGCTAAAGAATGCGTGCAAAGAAATATGACCGACAGGAAGAATTATGGCAACTAAATTGCAGGCCTTCTTTTATGTACACACACACTTTTTTTTTTAAAGAAACTTGTGGAAATGAAGACAGAATCTTTAAATAAAAGCAGTATAAGTACCTGAATGTGACCTGCTTATCAGACTCTTGGAGTCCCTGTACAGCTAGGCTGGAATGTGAAAGGAAGAAGCAGCACAAGAAGCCAATCAGTTCATGTGTCGACAAGAAGCATGCTGACAGGTGGAGAGAGCAGAATGACAGAGATATAAGCGCATCAATTGCGCTGCTTCTCCTTTCACTGTCAAGTCACAGGCTGGGAGATCCAGTTCAGGGTAAGTGATGCTGGCCACCAGACTGAGGACATCTAGTGGCAGAAAGAGATACGGCAGTGTATAACTCAACGCGTCCCATCCCAAGTTATAAAGAACGCGTCTGCAGAAATATGGCTGCCAAGAAGAATTATAACTAAATTGCAGATCTCCTTTTGTATGTACTTGCCAGATCACAATGCATCTTTATGCTCAAAGTTGCATCACAATCAGCTTTTCATTTTTTATTTTTTTTTTACTTTTTACTGACTCATTTTTATTTGGTAATTTATGGCTGGAGTTTTGCTTTAAATCCTACATCTCCCCCATTAGACATTTTCCCTGTATATCCTATTATGGTGACACAGCAGGAAGTGAGGTTAATGCTCATTGACAGTTGCTCCCACTGGGTAATCTTGCAGTGCTTTCATACATCCCAGTTCAAATGACAGTGGCTGGATTTCTGCTCATATTTGAGAGGGCTCTTGTGTCATTTGAACAGGAAGTGAGGAAATTGTGTGGGGACACAACTAGAATGTCTCCAGATTCTAGCCTTTCCTACTCCAAACAAACTAGGGCAGGATTTCTTTTCTTCTTCTTTTTTTTTTTTCTTTTTTTGCACATGATCAAAAGCTGCACTTTGTGCTAGAAGTGACTTTACACCCCCCCCCCCCCCCCAGGAAAAAAAAAAATATATATATGTGTGTGTGTGTGTGTATGTATGTATGTATGTATGTGTGTGTGTGTGTATATATATATATATATATATATATATATATACACACATTTTTTTCCCCCCTGGAAGCAGAGGCCCTGAAGAACAAGTTAATGATAGTTGTATTTTTTTGTTGTAACACAATATTTCCACAGCTATCTATGAAACATATATATTTAGGAAAAAATAAACTAAAATTAATTTTGGTGCAAACAAATACAATATTATACCCAATTTTTTTGGTAAAATATAAGATGAGCTTGTGTCAAATAAATGGGTAACAAACATGCCCAGGCTTCTTAGGGCCCTTTCACACGGGCGGTCCAATCAGGTCCACCTGTCCCGTTTTTTTTTTTTTTTTTTGATTGGATGAAAACGGACAGTCGACCCATTTTCATCCGATTTCCCCATAGAGGAAATCGGGACTTTGTCCGTCTCTGATCTGCACAGTGAACGGAGGCGGATCCCGCAAAACGAAGGCGTCCGTGTCTTAAAATTGCATATGCCTGTGGAATTGCGAACTAACATTTGCGATGTCCAACGCTGTGAGTTTTAATTGTTGGGGGGGATGGGATGCTTTAAAAATGTATTTTTATTATTTGTACAAATTTTATAGCCTTTCTTTTTTTTTTTTTTTTTTTTTTTGCAATTTGAAAAAATTCTCTTTATTTAAATGTATTGCTATCACAAGGGGGCGGCTAAAAAGCATGCTTTGTGATCGCATTGGGCAAGTGACAGGTCCTCTTTATGGAGACATTGGGGGTCTTAGACCCGCATTGTCTCCCCTGCCCTCCTTTACACCTAATCGATCACAGATGAGCTTGCTTTAACTCCTTGTTTACCATGGCCTTTATAAGACACAATTAAGAAAAGCACTTTACCGCTTTTGTTGTCTTTTTTGTTATCCACTATTTTATTTTAGACCACAAGATCATTTTTCTTGCTTTTTGTTGTTTCTTTAAATTACCGAATCCACTTAGGTTTGCCACAATCTGGCCAGTTGTCCATTGGATGTATGGATCAGGAAGCTTCTTTTTTTTCCTTTTTATTAAAAAGAAAGAAAAAGGGACAAGAAACCCATAAATACAATACAATTTTGCAAAGTGATTTTCAAACCGAGGTTGGCGGATGAACCCAGCCACTATATTTAAACGACCCGTGTTTGTAAACAATGGGGCCTTTTCCTTTAAATCAGCCGAGGGTCCGCTCCCTTAATGAAGTACATTTGTTTAGTAAAACTGCCTAAAAATAATCCTCCGATGATGTTATCGGGATGCTGGCGGAGAATCAAAGCCTTGCCTCTAATTAAACGAGGCCTGTGATTTGTTTACGAGCTGGCATACATTTCCATGCTAATGAGCCCGCTCTGGGGATCCCGGGCCCTCTGCTCCCAGCTTTCGGCCTCGGGGTGCGTTCTTGGCACAGAGGCTTCTGGCACGACCTATACGACTCCGTCTTAACGCCTTGGAGGGGCTCAGTCGGGTCTGAGTGCTTCTGTGCCTTTTATGCTCAGATAGTCAAAGTTGCCTGAGCGTTCTAATTAAAGTTTTTTATTTAATTTGAATTCTGTAGAAGGGATGGTATTAAAAGATTCTGGTAGAATTTGGAAAGGACAAAGAACAGCCTATTCTGTCCTCAAAAGGCCTCCATAAACATTTTCTTTTTTATTAATGGATATCCCTAGACTCTCATATAGACTGATAAAATAAATTAAGCAATTTTTGTGTCATTTTCTTTTTTTTTTTTTTTTATCTTTTTTTTAACCGATAACCTTTTTTATAAATTTTTAATTTAAAGTTAAATATTTTTATTAAATATTTTCAATCCTGCGTTTTTTATTAAAATAATACCTGGTGATTCTGCAATGGAGATCCCTGTTTAAGCACTTCTGTTAGTGACAATGCTCTGTGCCTGTCTTTTAATTGTGCTCCTGTATTGTCCCCTTGTCACATGGGCTTGCGATGGAGACTACAAGTGGCCATGCACACATTACACAGACATGGTCTACTGTTGTCACCAGTGGGAAACCTGCCTGAGTGATACATGGAGTGTATGAAGTAGATGCAACAAGTTCGCAGGAGATCAGCAGCACTGAGATGCAACAAAGTATGAAAAAAGGTGAAAATAGGATTTTATTTAAAAAGTAAAAAAATGTTTGATTAAGGTTTAAAACTACTTAAAATACACCTACATGGTTACATTAATTACAGCTACAGACTAAAATTCAGACAGGGCAAGAAAAGGGCAATAGTCTATTCAACATACGGGGTGGTGGAGAGAGAAGCAATGGTAATTGTTTTGCACACATCAAAGTTTGGATCTGCTTCCATCTAGAGAAGCCTTACTCAACCTTTATATCCCAGCCCAGAAGAACCCTTAAAATAATGTTCAGGTCTCAGGATACCCCTGCTTAAACCAGTTTATAGGTTTATCTGAGAAAAATGCCCATTATATTGGTGGTCAGTAGGAAGAAAGGCCCCCTTTCTTACTTTAGTAGTCAGTAGGAAGAATGCTTCTTACATTGGTGGCCAATTTGAAGAATGGCCTCCTTACATTGGTGGTCATTAGGAAGAATGTCCTCCTTACATTGGTGATCAGTAGGAAGAATGCCCCTCATACATTGGTTTTCAGTAGAAAGAATGCTTCTTACATTGGGGGCCAATTTGAAAAATGTCCCCTTACATTGGTGGTGAGTAGGTAGAATGTCCTCCTTACATTAGTGGGCAATTGGAAGAATGTCCTATTTACTTTGGTAGTCAGTAGGAAGAATGTTTCTTATGTAGGTGGTCAGTAGGAAGAATGTCCTCCTTACATTGGTGGTCAGTAGGAAGAATGTCCCCCTTACATTGGTGGTCAGTAGGAAGAATGTCCCCCTTACATTGGTGGTCAGTAGGAAGAATGGCCTCCTTCTGTTGGTCAGTTAGAAGAATGTCCTCCTTACTTTGATAGACAGTAGGAAGAATGCTTCTTACTTCGGTGGCGAGTTGGAAGAATGTCCCCCTTACATTGGTGGCCAGTTTGAAGAATGCTTCCTACGTTGGTGGCCAATTTGAAGAATGCTTCTTACATTGGTGGCCAATTTGAAGAATGCTTCTTACATTGGTGGCCAGTTTGAAGAAAGCTCCTGGATGAAAATGGATAATCTATTCTAGAGCATATTTTTCTTATTGTGTTGACCATTGGGTTTTGCAACATGACAGATAGTTTCATTCCTCCTGTAAGAAGATTGACTGGTTGTCTTCCTCCGGTAAGAAGGATGACTGGTGGTTACATTCCCCCTGTAAG
>BLSH010481670.1:3318326-3349542 GCA_018402905.1 Glandirana rugosa | reverse complement strand
ATCTATATATATATATATATATATATATATGTGTGTGTGTATGTATGTATTTTTTTTTTTTTGAGGAACATGTTAAGGATTGGTTGCTAAGCAGCAATTATGCCAAGAATGCATTTGTTTTCCTACTGAGGTCAACATTTGGTCCATAACATACTGTAGTCATCTGCGACCCAAATAAGTGTGATACACAGACTTGGCAGTTAACTAAAAAATCTATTTATTGAGGTTGAAATGAGAGAGATGTTTATAATAAGTCTGATCTAAGATCACCCTCCCTGCACTGATGGAATGCATAGAAGAATCTTTTTGGTTACACCTGGCCAATCATCCATCAGACATTTTATTAAATTATGGAATGTTCCTTCAAGGGCCCCTTTCTCTGTTTTCGATTACGGATCCCCCCCCCGTCTGTCCGTCAGTTCACACCACGTGCCCACGTTTCACTAGCTGTTTTCTTGTTGCTGCCGTTGCCCAGGCAACCTTGCCCATCCGCAGCTAATGTCATCCTGACACTGTACAGAGCCCTCCTGCGTCTGTTGACTGCTCAGCCATCTTACAGGGGGGTGTTCGTCGTCTTTTGTGTTAATATTTGCTTTCCTCTGGAGCAGGTCTATCTGTCGTCCGTGTTTAATCACTGTAAAGCACTCACATTGGCTTATACACTCTCTCACAGCGAGCATTCACGGCGCGGCTATACAACACTTCACGAATGTCAAGTTGGCGCAGCAATTGTGATCCCGTGTTTGTCTAATACTCCATGTGTTTGCTTGTGTCCTCCTAATCTTTTTAATAGCACTGGGGAGTTTATTTGAAGGGCTCAATCGTGTGTTTATCAGCTGCCGCTTTGCCTCCATAGTGGTAAACACGGCTGAGGCCCTGTAGTGGTTTGGATTAGCACGAGTATTGACCGAGAAATGATGAGACGGTCCCTGGGATTGAGTGGTCTGTAATTAAACAGCTTTTGCTGAGAGAATCCCCAAACTAATTAAACCACTTGTTTTAACTCTTTCTTTGGGACTTTCTTGCATATTAAGGGGCCTCAGGCGTAAAGGTCTTAAGGAAGATATGTTCTTGCAGCCCTTAGGGTCTAATGAGTCTTCCTTTCTTTGCTCTATTCTGCGTGGGGAACTGAAGTGAGGTTTTGGTTGCAATGGGGAGAAGGAGAACGTTTGTACAAAGGCCTTTACAAATCTCTACACAGCCTGGAGTAGGGCTTCTCAACTAGGCTTCCATGGAACCCTGTGGTTCCTCCAGAGGTCTACCAGAGGTAGAGGCAGAAATTGCTCCTTGCTTCCTTGAGCATTGAGCAATTTCTGCCTCTCAGATAAGTTCCCACTGACAGCATTGATCCATTTAGCTATCTGTAAAGGGGTCATTCTTCCCACTTAACCAACCACACTGATATCCATGAGTTGCAGCTATAGTAATTTTTATCAGGGGTTCCCTAAGACCATAAAGTTATTTCACGGGTTCCTCTGTGTTGAAACGGTTCAGAAAGTCTGGCCTAGAGCTTAGTCGATTCCATGGTTCTACAGCACAACCTTATGTTGACCATGAACATGGCAACTGTGGATGGGTTCCATCAACTTTCAATTGAAAAAATGGATTGAGAATAGAACTGCCCAGTTTTTCGATTTCAAAAACCTGAAATTATTGAACTAAAGGTGGCAGGTTGAGGCGTTTTTCTGCATTTTTTCTTTTTTTTTTTGTGATTGAAAGTTAATGGAAAGTTTTTGGAACTGCCTTGTATACGGCCAGCATAAGTTTAGTTCTTTAAGGCCATGACGTAGGCAAAACTTTGTTTTTTTTTTTCTTCTTCATTTTGGATAGAGCAAGGGAGGGTTGAAACCCCTGTCAGATTTTTTTTTTTTTTTTTTCCACCCATTTCACAGATTTTCCTTCACCTCCTGTCCCATAGTCAAATTAAGGGAGTTCCTTGGGGACCCCTAGTGTCCCCGTTGGAGGATTTCCCCTCTATTACTTTTCTGGAGATGACCCAAGATTTGGGATTTTCTTTGTTTTTACTTTCAATGATAATGGTAGACAGGACAAATAGAGAGGGTGAATCTCTCTAACGGGGGCACAGATGGCAATAAAAATTGATGGGTTCTAATCCCTCTCCACTCTATCCAAAACTAAAAAAAAAGTTTTGCCTTTATTATTATTCAGGATTTATATAGTGCCAATAGTTTGCTCAGCGCTTTACAAAAATGAAGGCAGACAGTACAGTTATATCACAATTTGGTACAAGAGGAATCAGAGGGCCTTTAGTTATACTTTAAAGACACCAACACCATAGTAAAGTTTTGGGCAACATTTTTGCTGCCCAAAGGAACCAGTTAGAACCCTTGTTTCATTCTCATCTCTTCACTGTAGAAATGTTGGATGCCAGCTGGCAGAAGTAGCTGGTCACTTTCCTGAAGGAATTCAAGATCAGTCTTGGATAAAATGTCTTTCACATTACAGCACAGCTCCAGCTGAATGTGACCAACTACCGCTGGCTATACCATGACCTGGAGAATCTGCATAGACATGGAGGTCGATATTTTTTATTTTTTTTTATTGGCAGCACAATATGTTCTTTTAAATACATTTTTCATTTGCAAGCTCCTAGTGCAGGGTAGGCAACTTCGACAGTTCAGCTGTGCTGAAAAACTACAAATCCCATCATGCCTCTGCCTCTTGGAATGCTTAGATTGCCTATCCCTGTCCTAGATTTGTTAACGCTTCAAAATATTATAATGGGTGAAATCCTGCAAATCATTTTTATGCCTGTTGTGGACAGTTGGCTTATAGTAAAGATGCAACCTAGATTTACAGAGCCATATTTTACTTCAAACTCTACTTGGAAAGAGTGTTGGTGCAGCAGCGAGGGGTATATAGCATTGTTTGTTCTGTAACAGGGGACTCCAAACTTTATAAACAAAGGGCAAGTGTGCTGTCCTTCAGACGTTAGGGGGACTGTGGCCAGCGGGGTTAGAAAATGTCCTGGCGTCGATGGGGGTACAATATCTCAGGCTTGGTGGTCAGTGGAGTTAAAAAAAAAAAAAAAAAAAAAAAAATACTGTACATGCCACTTCTGGTCACTTTTCATTGGTATTCGTATTAGTAAGGGGAATAGTGCTTCATCGTTGGTGTCATTGGGAAGAATAGAACCCCAATGCTTCTGTCAGTGGAAGGAATGGTGCCTCATCGCTGGTGTCAGTGGGAGGAACAGTGCCTCATATCAGTGGGAATAATGGTACCCCATCGTTGTCATTGGAAGGAATTATGCCCCACTGTTGGTGTCAGTGGGAAGGATAGGGCCTCCTAATTGGTCTCAGTGGGAGGAAAAGTGTTGCATCACTAGTGTTGGTTGGAGGAATAGTGTTGCAGCACTGGTGTCAGTGGGAGGAATAGTGCCAACTTCTTTACCAAAATGTTGTCCTAACATGAATGTGGACATTTTGATGTTTGATTGATGATTCTTATTGCTTTTAAAGGGGCTAACCGACTTTTATTTTTTGTTTCTTCTATAGATTTTGGTCGACCTGTCCAGCCCCTTCCCCCACGCCACGCAGCAGTATGAGAACGTACTGGTTCACGAAGGAAACGCCATCCTCAGGGACTTGGTTCTCAGCCCTGAACGCCAGTATATCTACGCTATGACTGAAAAGCAGGTAATGGTGATGGGTATTAATATGAATTTATCGCAAAGTCAGCAAACATCAGTGGGCCTATTTTATAAAGCAAAGGGAACTTTGCATTCACTCATAGAATTACAGTACAGTAGATGAATAAGATATCTGCTTCAATTGTTCATTTCCACCTCTGTTCTCCTTTTAAATTAATCTTTCTGAGAAAGCACTGTGCCTAGCTCAAAACATGTCATCTCGCTGTGCAACGAAAAATGTGTTATAGTAGTTATTGTTAAATACACTTGAGGCCCACATGGGTGCTCAACCTGCTGCCCTCCATCTGTTGCAGAACTACAAGACCCATGAGGCTTTGCAAGGCTGACAGGTACAAGCATGACTCCCAAAGGCAGAGGCATGATGGGACTTTGTTTCACAACAGCTGGAGGGCCACAGGTTGAGCACCCATGGTTTAGGGCAGGGGTCTTCAAACTTTCTAAGCAAAGGGCCAGTTTACTGTCCTTCAGGCTTTGGGGGAGGCCAACTGTGGCCATTTGGGATTAGAAATTGTCTTGGCGTTAGTGGGAGTAAACAGTGCATCTTTGGCAATAGGGGGAGGAATAGCCCCCCGTCTGTGTCAGTAGGAAGCATAGCGTCCCGTCGTCTGTGTCAGTGGGAGGAATAGTTCCCCATCATTGGTATCAGTTGGAGTAATAGTGACCCTTCATTGACATCAGTGGCAGGAGTAGTGACCCATCATTGGTGTTAGTGGGAGGAATAATGACCCATCATTGGTGTCAGTGAGAGGAATAGTGACCCACCATTGTCAGTGGGAGGAATATTGCCCCATCATTGGTGTTAGTGGGAGGATTAGTGCCCCATCATTGGTGTCAGTGGGAGGAATAGTGACTCGTTATTAGTAGCAGTGGGAGGAATAGATCCCCATTGTTGGTGTAAATTTAAGGAATAGTGCCACGTTGTTGTTTTCAATGGGAGAACTAGTGCCCTATTTGTCAGTAGCAGGAATTATGCCGCATTATTGGTGTCAGTGTGAGGAATAATGTCTTGTATCAGTGGGAGGAGAAGTGCGCAAAGGGCTGGATAAAGGCAAGCAAAGGGCCGCAATTTGGAGACCACTGCTTTAGGGCTTCCTGAGTCACTCACCTAATTAGTGTTGGTGGCGGGCTGGACCCAAGGACAGGTAAACTAACATTTGGTGTCCAACTCCAAGAGGCAGCTTGCTATATAAAATAGGGCATCCATATGGGTCCCTGGAGTAATCCAAAAAAGTGTAAAGGATGAGAGTGCCACAAGTCCATTGAAAGTTTACACCAGGATTAATAGTCGTGAACTAAAGTCAATACGTTTCAGGTTGCTCAAAACTACCCCTTCATCAGGGTTTGAATGCTGGTAGTGATGAGTGAGAATACTGGCCAATAAAAGCAAAGAAACGAAGGTTAGAATTCAGTATTTTCCTCTATCACTGCCAGCACTGATGGAGGTGTTTTGAGCCTCACAACATGTTGGCTTCATCTTCTGCTCTTACATAAAGAGTAAAATGCTTTTTCTGGAGTCTCTTACTAACGTGTGGCTTTTACATCATCTACACTTTCTTTGAGTCACTCACCTGAAACAAGTAAGGAGTTGAGGAATTCCGACACTAAGATGCCTTCACCACCCTCTTCCAATGCACTGTTGTAACAGATCCACTTTGTACTATTTCTGTAGCTATTTTGCACTGATGTCGATTCATGTTACTTTACTGACAATGATTTTCTGCTCCACATTCCACCAGCTATACAGAAAAAATTGTCCGCACAATGACACATTTGCCTATGAAAGAGCTTATTATGTATTTGCTGGGATAAAGTTATCACACAACCATCACTCACTCAACAGAGCGACCTTTGACTTGCTCCCTGTTGCTAGGGGTTTATTTTCCGTGGTATGAGAGATTTCATGTAGGTTGCTGGTGGTCTCTGGTGTCAGCATTGTCGTCCATGAATTGTGATGCTAATGTATGGTTTTGTTGGGTGAATAAAAAGCATTTAAAATGTGCTTAGAGCAAAGTAAAGGTCCAGTGGGGTACGTGAGAGACTGTTGGGGTTTTCCTGTTGGCTTTTTATGTTGGATCTTGAGATGTTAGACTCTTGACGCCTCTGTTGGTCCATATCCCCCCCTTCCTCCTCTTTTCTTTAAATATAATATGCTATAGAAACCGAATTGAGAAAGCAAAGGGGAGATTCACACAGTCCCTTCGCACAGTGGAACTCCTGCCAAAACTTTTTTTTTTTTTGTTTGGGATAGACTGGGAAAAGTTTAGAATCTTTCAGGAGGGTAACACTCTTTTTTCAGATGCCACTAGAAGAGGAAGTGCCCATAAATCTCCCAAGAGGGGACACCTGCCCAGAATTCCCCTGACTTTCTGTCAAGGACAGACAGACACATATGCATCAAATAAATCAGGAAGGGTCTAACCCTTCTCCCTTCAGAGGAACCTTCTGGTCATTCCAACCCGAAGTAATATTTTACCAAATGTTACTTGCAACGTGTAGGTATTACCCCATGGCCGGAGATGGGGGGGGGGGGGGAGTTAATTTTTTGGGCTGACGTTAAGAAGTGCTCCTGATAATATTTTTATGTTCAAATGTTGCTGCAATAAAAGTAGTGAGATTCCCAAGCTGTGCTAGACATGGTCACCATTGTAAATGACCAAGCTCTCCTACCTAGAGCCAAGGAGCAGAGACTTCAAGTGGTGGGTTCTGTGAATGAACAAGCAATTTATCTTAATCATATAGTACAGGACACAGGCAAAGCATTCATAGACCCTGGGTATAGACTCGTACCTTCAGATGATTGGACAATGCTTTTGAGGACACGCCTACTGTGTGTCCTCTATAATACCAACCCATTCCAGGAGTCAGTGTTTTTTTTGTAAGTCCTGTTTTTTTACTAGTAATCTAAGGTGATGGAGAAATCACTCTTAGATAACCTAGGTCATTATTCTCTTTTACTATTTTATGATCGGCTTCAGTCAAATCCTCACGGTAGTTAAAGCCACAGATAAAAGCAGTGCATCTTGAATGGCACCACCTTGGTAAAACCTTAGGAACCGTACCCTGAACCAACTATATGAGGGCGGTCTGTAATGTTAGCTTGGACACACAATCCTGCACAAGTGCTCACCTCAGTGTGTAGTCAGCCATAGGGATGCTATACAGGTCCAGGGCCGTGGTCCATCCCTATGGAACTTAGTTCTTGAAGACCCCTTGAGGGGTATGTGCACTGTGACAGGCAAAGCGTGAACTACTAGCTTATTCTTGACTAAGTGTAGTAGTGATAACGGGAAATTTTCATTTTCAGTGATATAGGGTGACTATCTTTCTCATCCACGATGCTTGACTGCATAAAAAAAGGCAGTCAAGCATCATGGATGAGAAAGGTAGTCACCCTATATCACTGAAAATGAAAATTTCCCGTTATCCCTACTAGCGCTTAGTCGAGAATAAGCTAGTAGTGCGAAATGCGTTGACTCGGTTTCCTTACTCCCACGGTTTCTACTGTTGCTGTATATAGTATTTTAATGATTATCTATAAAGTGGATGCAGTTTTAAAGTGACCCTGTGGGTCCTATTGCATTTGTTCGATAAGGCATACTTATTTTCAGATAAGTGACAGTTATTTTCAGCTGAGTCCAGTGAGAATTGAAATTTATACAATGTGGCCCAAACTAAAATTACAGGTGCCGCTCAAGGCTCCAACAGGTCCTCTTATGTAGAAACTGCTTGGAGTGCAGACAAGGACAGAACTTGTCCCAGCTCTAGACATCTAATTGAAAAGTCGTGGAAGTCACACATCTCTGCAAAATCCTCTTAGAAGGTGCATGAGAGTCTCAGCCTGTGTTACAACCAGGCCCCGCCCCCAACATGTTTCACTCTGCCCACGGAGCTTAGTCAATGGACCAATGTTGCTCTTGTCCCTTGCCGACTATTGCACTGAGAACCAAGCAATCAAACACTGCCAATCGCTCGGTTCTCACAGCTCCATGATCAGAGAGCTGACTGTCAATCACCGGCTCTCTGCTCTGAACCCCCCTCCTCCCCTCGCTGACTGAAGTGCTGAGCTGTGGAGGGGTCTGGAGCGGCCGGCTGAGGCTCTCAGCAGCTCACTGAGAGGCTGAGCCAGGTGCTGGTCCAAGCATGTGGGCGGATCCTGACCATATGGTCACGATATTTCCTGAGCCTGGACTTGACCCTGTGATGTCAGCTGATAACGGGCTTCAGCCCGCTGTCTGCTGAAAATGGGTCACAGGAGTGCAAAACAAACGGCACTCCTATGATCCACAGAAGGGCAGCCAAACAAGCTTTGACTGTACTTCTCCTTTAAGCTCCATGGGTGGAGTGAAATACGTTGGTGCATGGCCTTGTTGGAGTCGGGGCTGAGGCTCACACACCACCCTACGGGGTTTTACAGAAATGTGCGACTTCAAGGACTTTTCCCTTTTCCATTAATTGACATTTACAGTCTCTTTGCTAAAAAAAAAT
The DNA here is from genome assembly GCA_018402905.1 of Glandirana rugosa. Taxonomy (NCBI): domain Eukaryota; kingdom Metazoa; phylum Chordata; class Amphibia; order Anura; family Ranidae; genus Glandirana; species Glandirana rugosa. Next base: position 3,341,384 of record BLSH010481670.1, on the reverse strand, counting down.
AAAGCTCACTTTTTTTTGTGTGAACCAAGTCTAAAATATTCTGTGTCTTTCTTTTTTCCGACCTAAATTTTTTCAAGGTAGTTGTCAATGGCTTGTGTAGTGGAGCTTTCCCCGATGAACATTGCCTTGGTTTGTAAGAAAGCTCTTCTCACTTTCACAGTTCAGTATAATAAATAAAAAAATGTAAATCCTCTGTTCCCGTGAATCAAAGCTCAGAAGAACAAGACTGTTGAGCCTTTCCTGGCTTTCAGTCTTCGACTTCCGTTGTCAGCTGGATAATTGCGCCTCTGCAGAGCATTCTTCCCATCTCATGCTTTCTCCGCTTCCTCCATCACTTCTTGCACACCTGTTGTTGATTAAAGGGCCTACGTCAAACTGACTTACAGCTGCCAGCGTCCTTTCCTAGGAGCTGTCAGCAAAAAAAAAAAAAAAAAAGTACATATATATATATAAAACAAACAGAAAAGTAAGCAGGTGACAAGGCCTTGTCAGCCAAGGCGCCATCATTAGGATGTGAAGAACGCAGTCCTTATTGGACGCCACATCTCGGGATGGAGGAGAAGTGGCGGGGGTGGCAGTAAAGGAGAGCGCCAAGCAAGAAGTCGTCTTCGTTGTTATCCATGCATGTGCCTTTCTTGGTTGGAGACTGGATGGCTGACAGCTTCGCTCTCCTTTACTTCTGGCTTTGATGGATTGGAGGATCTCAGAACCGTAAGGGCCCCTTTTTTTCTCTATCCATGTGTGACAGCCTCTCTGTTCTGTTCAGCTTCCCTCGGCCCCCTCCTGTGCCTGCCAGGAGGAACTTCTGAGGTGTTTCAGACAATCCTCTGACAGCTGTGGGGGGTTTTCACACCTCATACAACCCCCCCAGAGGGACATCTCTTGTGAAGGATTCTCTGTGCGCCATTGCTGAGAGGGCTGTTGTATAAATAGCATTTGAGCGTGCACAGATTCATGTCATCTCTCATGAACAAACTTCTTTTTCTGCATCCTAAAGCTGGAGAAAATGACAGTATGAAGGGTTTTATAATCCCACCGCTGCCATCCCTGAACGGGAAGTTATATGGGTTTAAGTGAATTGTTTGGGGAGCAACAGGCCAGCATTACATGCAAAAAGCAACAAGTTGGAAGAATAAGTTTTGAAAGTTTTTGATGCAATGTTTAAACTTTCAAAAGAGAGAATGGCACTCGGTGATACGACTTGCGGCGCGACTTGTGTGCTAGGTGTCTTAGAGGAACCCCCCCCCCCCAAGAGCATACCAGGCTCTTCGATCTGGCATGGATGTTAAGAGGAGCCCCCACGCCGAAAAAAAACGCGTAGGGTCCCCCCCCAAAATCCATACCAGACCCTTATCCAAGCACGCAGCCTGGCCGGCCAGGAAAGGGGGTGGGGACAAGCAAGCGCCCCCCTCCTGGACCGTGCCAGGCCGCATGCCCTCAACATGGGGAGTATGGGTGCTTTGGGGCAGGGGGGCTCTGCGCCCCCCACCCCAAAGCACCTTGTCCCCATGTTGATGGGGAGAAGAGCCTCTTCCCGACAACCCTGGCCGTTGGTTGTCGGGGTCTGCGGACGGGGGCTTATCGGAATCTGGAAGCCCCCTTTAATAAGGGGGCCCCCAGATGCTGGGCCCCCCACCCTATGTAAATGAGTACGGGGTACATCGTACCCCTACCCATTTACCTGGGGGAAAAAAAAGTGTACAAAAAAAACACACTACACAGCTTTTTAAAATATTTTATTAAATCCGCTCCGGCATCTTCTCCCCTCTCTTCTTTCTTCAGCTCTTTTGCGGGTCTTCTGCTCTTTTGCCGCTGTCTCCCTGGCTAGCTTCTCCCGCTTCTGCTTCTTCTTCTAGAGATGTTGACTCGTCGCTCTCTTCCACTCGAATGCCGGGTCCGTGCTGCGCGGTTGCCTTATATTGGCATGGGGCGGGGCCACACGATGACGTCATCGTGTGATGTGATGCCCCGCCCCAGGATGTGTTATCATGAGGGTGGGGCTCATGATGACGTCATCATGTGGCCCCACCCCATGCCAATATAAGGCAACCGCGCAGCACGGACCCGGCATTCGAGTGGAAGAAAGCGACGAGTCAACATCTCTAGAAGGAGGAGAAGAAGAAGAAGCAGCGGTGGCGGGAGAAGCTAGCCGGGGAGACAGCGGCAAAAGAGCAGAAGACCCGCAGAAGACCCCTCAGAAGACAAAAGACCCTGCAAAAGAGCTGAAGAAAGAAGAGGGGAGAAGATGCCGGAGCGGATTTAATAAAATATTTTAAAAAGCTGTGTAGTGTGTTTTTTTTGTACACTTTTTTTTCCCCCAGGTAAATGGGTAGGGGTACGATGTACCCCGTACTCATTTACATAGGGTGGGGGGCCCAGCATCTGGGGGCCCCCTTATTAAAGGGGGCTTCCAGATTCCGATAAGCCCCCACCCGCAGACCCCGACAACCAACGGCCAGGGTTGTCAGGAAGAGGCTCTTGTCCCCATCAACATGGGGACAAGGTGCTTCGGGATGGGGGGCGCAGAGCCCCCCCTGCCCCAAAGCACCCATACTCCCCATGTTTAGGGCATGCCGCCTGGTACGGTCCAGGGGGGGGGGGGGCGCTTGCTCGTCCCCACCCCCTTTCCTGGCAGGCCAGGCTGCGTGCTCGGATAAGGGTCTGGTATGGATTTTGGGGGCTCCTCTTAGAATCCATGCCAGATCGAAGAGCCTGGTATGCTCTTGGGGGGGGGTAACCCCACGCAAATTTTTTTTCGGGGGTTCCCCTTTAAGACGCCTAGCACACAAGTCGCGCCGCAAGTCGGATCACCGTGATCCGACTTTTGGTGCGGCTTCTATTCAAGTCAATGGGCTCCCATAGGGAACCATTGGTTTTGAATAGAACACCTGACGAGGCTTAACGCTGTGTATACAACGTTAAGCAATGTTATTGAGCGTTTCGCCGGCTCGGCGTCAAAAACGCCATGACGCTGCAGCTTCAGAACGCACTGGTCCTGCGTTCTAGCTACAGTTCACTAACGCCGACGCCCTCTACTGTTCAAAAATGTCAACGTTTTAGAGGGCCATTGAATAACACAGAGAGCAGCAAAAAACGCCCAAAAACGTGGCATTACAAAACGCCCGTGTGTATGAGGCCTAAAAGAGTAAACACAGTTGATTCTTAATAAATGGCTTCAGCCAAATACTAACCATGAGTGAAAGCTAAGTTTTTGTGTTCTCATTCATATTCTCTGATCGCCAAGAAACCACCGCATACTAGCTCATTATGAAATACTTTAGAACGACGCTCCGACGGGTCCGCTCGGTCCTTGCAGAGGGAGCTGACATCTTCCCTCGGGGGATCCTTCCGGGTTCGCGGCTCCAGCGCTCTGAGTGGCCGGAGCCGCGAGACGTCACTCCCGTGCACGGGAGTTTGACTTTCCGGCAAGGTATGCGCTGGGCCTTCACCGGACATCACGGCGCATGTGCCGTGACGTCAGCAGCTACATGAAGGGCGAATATCTCCAGGTTTAATAGATATTTATTATACCTACAGCTACAGGTAAGCCTTTTTATAGGCTTACCTGTAGGTAAAAGTCAGTAAAAGGGGTATACAACCGCTTTAAGCAATGCTGGGAACTTTGAGATTTGTATATGTAGTCAGATGAAGGAGAATTTCAAACAAGATCCCACAGAGCAAAGCTTCCCTTGATGTGCGCCCAATAGTAGCTCAAACCAAAGAGATGCAGAAGGAGCATCAGACCAAAACCAGATAAAAGATCATTTTAATTGTTGGTAAAAAAAAAAAGTCCTATTAAAAGCGGCCAATGCTTTTCAGGGCTCAAGACTTGAATGAACACCGAGAAAACAGTGACTTCACAATCTATGTTAGAATGAGTATTGAACTCTGATCATAGAGTAATAACTTGACAACAGTTACTGAGCATCAATAGAGAACTCATTGTTAGACAGGTTTTCTGCTGCCTGGCCATAGACGGAGCGCTTCTTCTATCCTGCAACCATGCGATTTCCCCATTAGCACAGTCAGTGTTGATGGGGGGAATCCCTCCCGTGGAAGCTGTTCCTGCTGGGAGAACACAGTGATTACTGCTAGCGGCTATAATAGCCACTAGCAATGATCGCATGTAAAAGACAACAGGCTGGTTGTACCCAACTTCGATCAACCCATGATAGATCAACTTGGGTAGATTCAGCCTGCCCATACATGGTTTGAATCTTGTCCAGTTCTTGCTGAACGGGCCAAGATTCAAATTGTCTATGGCCGGCTTTACGGTTGGTGAGGGCTCTTAACAGTTTATAAGACCTTTTTCTATAGACGTTCTCCAATTGTCACAGAGCAGTATTTGAGAGTCGGGTAAGCATACAAAAGTTCGATAACAAAATGGTAAAGTGTCTTTGTCCCATACTCTGCCTTAATTGGAATAAAATTTTTGTCAAAGATTTTTTATATTTTAGGACATTTTGTAATTCGGTCATCTTCCACCGTGTTCTGTATTTGTATAATTGGGCCTCCACATTTGGAAACACTTCAGATTTGTAGTTTTCTTTTTGTGAACTTTCTCTCCATAAATCACATGTAGGTCTGTATGGGCCACTTGGGAGGAAGCAGGAAGTACTACAATCCTGAGAGTTTGTGGTCTATATGTTACATACATCCATTACATATATAATTGAATTCTTCCTGGTTCCAAAGTTTCAGAGGCAGAAAATGATGTGATTTTCTACAAAACTGTGAAAGTCAATATTAAAAAGGATTGAATGCTAACTCTATGTACAGCTGTCCTTCCAATTGAAGGCCTATAACTTGACTTCATGGAGGCTGTCTATGCCTTTGGCCACCATTTTTTGATTAGTAAGGATGGGATATAGCAACTGGTCTGATCACTATCCTGTGATGTTGTAAATGAAGGCAGACCATCTTTTAGTTCATCCTGAGGTTGTTGGACTAATGCAGGGATCTCCAAACTTTCTAAACCATGGGCCAGTTTACTTGTTCATCAGACTTTAGGGGGGCTGGGCTGTGGCCATTGGGAGTAGAAAAGGTCCCGATGTCAGCAGGAAAAAACAATGCCCTATCTTTGGTGTCACTGGGAGAAATTGTGCCCCACCATTAGTGTCAGTGGGAGGAATTGTGCCCCACCATTGGTGTCAGTGGGAGTAATTTTGCCCCACCATTGTTGTCAGTGGGAGGAATTGTGCTCCACCATGGGTGTCAGTGGAAGGAATTGCTCCCCACCATTGGTGTCAGTGGGAGGAATTGTGCCTATCATTGGTGTCATTGGGCCCAATTGTTGGTGTCATTGGGCGGAATTGTGCCCCTCTATTGGTGTTAGTGGATGAAATAGTGGTCCAAGGGCTGGATAAGGGCAAGCAAAGGGCCACATCTGGTTTTGGGCAGCAATTTGGAGACCAATGCACTAAAACATGCAGTGTCAATGCAGTGAGAGCCTTGTGTCTGTGTCTTTTATACAGGTCATTGTATATCTAGTAGTTAGTCCATTGAGAAGCTTCTTCCCTGTATCTGTGGAAGAGCAACATGGCTACCCTCGGAAAACAACATTGTCAATTAGCAGAGAGGGTAGTCCTGGATGAACAAGTAGATTTAGATGGATCTGAGAGCCAATCTTACTCTTCTGATTTATGATTGCAGGGTCATAGAGCGGAATGACACATTGCTTGATCTAATTTTATATTTTAAAGTGAATCTGTCTCAAAGTGAGTTTTAATACTTGTCTATGTTCCAGTTTAAGCTGGTGTAATGACTGCAACTCCATGTTTTCTGTTTCAAGGTGGCTCCTTTCTCTTTTAGCATCCTATGGAACTGCCCTTTTATGCAGGTACTGGAGCTTGCACTTCTTAAACTTTAAACTGTGTGCATCAATAGAAACACACAGCCCCCACATAGCCTAGAATGGCAAGGCACTCACCTGCTCCTCTACCAAGCTCAGAAAGGCTGGAGACTGTACTCTCCACTGTTCACAGATAAGAGTTAAGGCTGGAATTTTAGGGAAGCAGCACTGAGAGAGCAGGAGCCAGCAGCAACTGCAAAGTGCTGGGATAAGAATTTTAAAAAAAGTAGTTGACTGGGGCATGTTTATTTTATTGTGTGCAATGTGTTTAAACTAGAAAACGCTTGAGTGTTTAATACTACTTGAAAAAAAAAATAGATATTGAGCATGCGTCTTTGTAATACTGGCCATTTCCGAATTAAAATTTTCTACCAGTTCTTACTGTTCCTGTTAAGACATCATCTCGCTTGTTCACCACCTCGACGACCATTTCATCTCCATCGGACTGTCCTTCCTGACGGATTTTGGCCCAGCTCCATGATCTATTTAGGAAAAATAAAGAACTCGCAGGAACCTGGACAATGCATGTCTACCACTATTGAGCAGGTCTTCCTTTTTGGGACCATTCCAGAAGCATCCCCTTTTTTTAATCTGATAGATTTGGGCACCGTCCAAGCCGCTCTCGGAGGGAGATAAGGAATTTCAGAGAAGTTTATTTGTAAGATTAAGATCGATGGGCTTACTGGCAGCTTTTTTCAAGCAGCAAATAAAAGGAGAGGGAAATTTCTTTGAGGACTCGGGAATTAGATTTGGAGCCATTTTTCAAATTCCTCTTTAAGTTAAGGCAGGACATTTTCTGTGGAGTTGTAGAAACTGGACAAGTTTTCTTTTCTTAGTACGTTTCATTTTATAAGATCTGTACCGAGCCGATGGTTATGGCAGGAGATGTATGTTCTACTGACCAGTGATGTGATTCTTGCAGGTTATTTAATATTTTCCTAAAGCCAAAGCCCATCTTTTTCATTTTGGAAAGAGTAGGGAGCCTTTCAGGCATTTGCCTTTTCATCTTTTTCCTTGATTTTTGGTGTGCTTTTGTGTGTTTCTTCCAGACCTGTGAAGTAATCCAGTGTGAAACTTTGACTTCCTGTAATAAAGACCGCTCACTGCTGCTCTCTCTCCTTGTTCAGGATGAATGGTCTGGCCTCCACACCCTTCTGTAGATTTCTGTAGTGTGTGTAACCTGCTGGGACCCTCCTACAGCTCTGCCCTCTGCACATGCTATGTACAGCATAGAGATGATGTCTACTTTCCTTCTCGTATGACCCAAAGTCAGTTGTTAGTGGGCTATTGCCTGCTATCAGTTGATAGAGCAGAGCTGTGCCAGGCTCAGGAAGGGCCCCAACAATATTGTTAGGATCCACCTGGCTGCACCAAAGGACACAACCTTGGCATCATATTGCTAAGAGATTCCTGATAAACCAAACCAACTATAGTGGATAGTTATAATCAGTTCTCAACTAAGACCAATGTGCAACCCCAGTGCTGTCCTCTTGAGATTGGGGAATCTTGAGATAACATGAACAAAACAAAGCAAGAGGGCACAAAGGCTTAACGCATAACCATTAACCCCTCATTAGAAAATAAAAACCAATGAGTGCATGCTCACAAAAGCCAATGGTTAAGCTGCGTATTACATAAACCCAGGCTCTCAATCCATAAAAGGAATTAGCCGGCAACCTGGTGTGTTACAAATTCTTTTTTAGGCTACATTAAATGCTTTGAAGAGGGCCGCCATGCTCGAAACACGTTAGCTATATTGTGCCACGTTTAATGTATAATTAATAAGAAAGATGCGCCACCTAAATGATGTGTTATGAGGACAAAAATTATAATAATGGCAATTACGTGTAAATAAAATGAAAAAAAAAAAAAAAAATATATATATATATATATATATATATATATATATGTGTGTGAATGGACTAAATAAAGATTCAATCAGTGAATACCGTAGATGGATACCATAAAAGATAAAATATAAGTAAATAAATACCATAAAAAATATCAGAATAGGATAATACCAATCCAATATGTGAATTTTACACAACTAGGTGTTCAAAAAAAATATCAAAAAATGTATAATAAGTTTTTATATTTAGCAAAATAAATCATAAAGTCAGTTTTTGATTAAAATGTGTTTCAACAAGGTAGAGAAAATAGTCCAGGATTCCAAACTTATAGATATATATCCCAACCACCAGTGCTTGAGAAATTGATATCTGCAGACTATTTCACCCGCACAGTGAACCACCGACATATAGTCACTCAATATGCGCTCACCAGAAATATCTAGCCCCATGGAACCACACAGCAAAAGGAAACTCTCCGTACACCAAATTATTCAGTGAACAATGGTCATTTAGGTGCTAAAATGGTGTGACCACATGGATACCACCTGAATCAACCCTCTGCACACTACTATACACATATAACTGCATAAAAACAGGGATTTTTGGTTCACATACATACATGCATGTTTAAGCTGGCCAACTGCATCAAAGTAATCCCTCTCTGGCCAGTCCCTACTCTACTCCACAAAATGCAAATTTACTTATAGCATTCTTCAGTGGATATAGTGTCACTATGGGGCAAATAAGGCACAGTGCTCAAATATAAATCCTTTACACATACATATAACCCATCAGGTGCTAATGGGGTCTGACCACGTGAATACCACTGAATAATTTCTGCCTCTTTGAGAAGAATGCTAGCGCATTTTAAACTTATTTTTTTATTTGCATGGCAGTGAGACATTTCCGAAGGGTCGCATGTTTGCATAAAAACACATGGCAGTGGGTGAGTCTGAGGGCACCATTGTCAGTCAGCAGCCTTGGGTGAGCACTGGGGTGATTACGTGAGCAGATTACTGTTATTCTGAACTGCCACAAGTGTGTTCGCTATAGGGAGCTGTAGATAGATGGAAAGCATTGGCTTTATAAGGAACATGTGTACCATAAGCTGAAAATCACTGAGCAAAGAGTCTTCCTATATGCATACATAGTAGGGCCAATTGGCCAGCATGTCTTTGGGGTGTGGGAGGAAAGCGGAGCACCCGGAGTAAACTCACGCAATCACAGGAAGAACATGCAAACTCCATGCAGGTAATGTCCTTGTTGATATTAAAACGAAAGACCCCAGTACTGAAGGGCATACGTGTTGGCCACTAAGCGACTGTGCTGCCCGAAAGCTGATAGCAAGAGATTCCATCTGTGGGAGGAAACCGGAGCACCTGGAGAAAACCTACACAAGCACAGGGAGAATATGCAAATTCCATGCAGGTAGAGTTCTTGCTGGTATTCAAAACAAGGACCCAAGTGCTACAAGGCATAAGTGTAAGCCACTGTGGTGCCTGAAAGCGGATAGCAAGAGAATCCATCTATGGGAGGAAACCGAGGTATGTGAAGAAAAGCCATGCACAGACAGGGAGAGCATGCAAAGTCCATGCAGGTAGCATCCTTGTTAGTAGTCAAACCAAAGACCCCAGTGCTGCAAGGCATATGTGTTAACCACTAAGCCGGGCGTACGTGTTAACCACTAAGCTGCTGTGCTGCCGAAAGCTGATGGAAAGAGACTCCATCTGTGGGAGGAAACCCACACAAGCATCGGGAGAACATGCAATCTTTGTTGGTAGTCAACAAAAGGGCTCCAGTGCTTCAAAGCATACATGTTAACCGCTAAGCCACTGTGCTGTCCCTAAACTGATAGGAAGAGAATCCATGTCATAGTTTAAGTAACCAATAGTGGCGGCTGGTGAAATTTTATAATAGGGGGGCGCCAGACCCTGCCCTTCCTTTTTGACCCCTCCCACTTCTCATATGCCCCACCCCTTAAAGTTTCCACTTCTTGTGTCAGGAGTATACAGCCCAGCATCACCAGATAGGGTATACAGCATCACCAGATAGGGTATACAGCATCACCAGATAGGGTATACAGCATCACCAGATGGGGTATACAGAGCCCCAGATAGGGGTATACAGAGTCACCACATAGCAGTATACACTTAGAGCACCAGATAGCAATACAGGCGGTCCCCTAGTTACAAACATCCGACTTACAAACGACTCCTACTTACAAATGGAGGGAGACAACAGGAAGTGAGAGGAAATCTCCCCCTAGGAAGGGAAATTCACTTCTGTAACAGTTATTATGGGAAAAAGGTGTCTCCACTGAACCTTTATCACCAAGGTTTGTTTATACAACAACCTAAAATTTTCAAAATCCAATTATCATTGGGACGGGAAGTGAGGTAAAATCTTATGAACAGAACCATAGACAGCAAAACAAACATTACAGGGGTGTTACCTCTTCCCTATGCTATCCAAAAAGCTTAAAAATATTTTTTTTGGGCTGAAGCTACACTTAAAAAAATGTACCTGACCTGTTCTGATTTACAAACAAATTCAACTTAAGAACAAACCTACAGTCCCTATCTTGTTTGTAACCCGGGGACCGCCTGTATACAGAGTCACCATATACAGTTGTATGCAAAAGTTTAGGAACCCCTGACAATTTCCATGATTGTAATTTATAAATATTAGGGTGTTTGGATCAGCAATTTCATTTTGATCTATCAAATAACTGAAGGACACAGTAATATTTCAGTTGTGAAATGAGGTTTATTGGATTAACAGAAAATTTACAATATGCATCAAAATGAAAGTAGACAGGTGCATAAATTTGGGCACCCCAACAGAAAAATCACAACAACATTTAGTAGAGCCTTCTTTAGTGGAAATAACAGCCTCTAGACGCTTCCTATAGCCTGTGATGAGTGTCTGGATTCTGGATGAATGTATTTTTTCCTCCTTACAAAACATCTCCAGTTCAGTTTGGTTTGATGGTTGCCGAGCATGGACAGCCCACTTCAATCTCCCACCCCACATATGTTCAATGATATTCAGGTCTGGGGTCTGGGATGGCCATTCCAGAACATTGTACTTGTTCCTCTGCATAAATGCCCGAGTAGATTTTGAGCAGTGTTTTGGGTCGTTGTCTTGTTGCAATATCCAGCCCCGGCGTAACTTCAACTTTGTGACTGATTCCTCAACATTATTCTCAAGAATCTGCTGATATTGAGTGGAATCCATGCGACCCTCAACTTTAACCAGATTCCCAGTACCGGCACCGGCCACACAGCCCCATGCATAACGCCCCTTGTTATGACCAAATAACTCTTCTTTGTTTCATCAGTCCACAGCACCTTATTCCAAAAGGAAGCTGGCTTGTCCAAATGTGCGTTTGCTACCTCAGTCGACTCCGTTTGTGGCTGTGTGCAGAAAAGGCTTCTTTCGCATCTCCCATACAGCTTCTCCCTCTGCAAAGTGCGCTGAATTGTTGAACGATGCACAGTGACACCATCTGCAGCAAGTTGATGTTGGAGGTCTTTGGAGGTGGTCAGTGGGCTGTTTTTGACCGTTCTCACCATCCTTTGCGCCTCCAATATTTTATGTGGCCGCCACTTCTGGCCCTAACAAGAACTGTGCCTGTGGTCTTCAATTTTCTCACTATGTTGCTCACAGTGGAAGCTGACAGCTTATATCTCTGCGATAACTTTTTGTAGCCTTCCCCTAAACCATTATGTAGAACAATCTTTGTTTTCAGATCATTTGAGAGTTGTTTTGAGGCCCCCATGTTTCCACTCTTCAGAGGAGAGTCAAAGAGAACAACAACTTGCAATTGGCCACCTTAAATACCTTTTCTCATGATTGGATGCACCTGTCTTTGAAGTTCAAGGTTTAATGAGCTCACCAAACCAATTGTGTGCTCCAATTAATCAGTGCCAAGTAGTTACAGGTATTAAGAAAAAAATGCTGCTCCTGTCCCTTCAGTGGATTTCAGCACACTGTCAGCTGATTTTGGGTCGCAGGAAATTAAAAGTAAGTTTCCTCCTGTGACTCAGAAGAGAAGTATGGCAAAAAAAGCTTTGGTTAAAAAAAAAAGTCACACAATGTAAATTCAACATGAATCACATTGTCCAGTGATGTAGATCCAGCGTCAATCACACTAAATGCTATCCAACGACACAGTGCTTGCTTCCACGATGATGCTGCCCCACCGCAACTACTGTTGCCAATCAAAGATGTAACAGTTTATGAAACAAAAAATGTCACCTGGGATCCCCCAGCTGCTTTGTTCCCAAGCAGAAGTCAGGGATATTTTTTTGTGTGTATACATTGTATGGGTGCAAAAAAGATTTGTGTATTTTTAATGTACTTATGAGGTTGCATTCCCAAGCCGGGCTGTGTATGTCTATAAACATGTGCAGCGCAGCTCGGCTCGAGTTCCCCCTCTGCTACACTCTTGAGCCAGCCTGTCTGCATCCATAGACACATGCAGCACGGCTCTGCAACTCTCTGGCTGGCTGCTGAGGGGGCATTCATACAGGTGCGCTCCATGGATGGGCTGTGCGCGTCCCCCTCCCTCCATTCCTCCCCCCAAAGGAATGCAGGAAGAGAGGAGCAGCACTGCTGCACATGGGACAGCACTGGATTGAGATAGAACTCAGTTAAGTGTTTAAAGAGGAGCTCCAGTCATCTTTCCAAAAATGAAGTACACTTTTTGTAGCCGCTGACTTGTGATAAACGGACACTCACTTGTCTTAGGATCTAGCGCTGTGTTCATTTAAATCGTTTTTTTCTACCGGTCTTCGGTCACGGTGGTGGCACCTTAACTGTGGGCACCTGGCCCTGACAGCTTGTGGCTTCACAGCCAGCTGCCCACTGCGCGTGTGTGAGCTGCACTGCATATTGTGAATGATCCCGCAGTCTTCTGGGACCTGTGATGGAGGGGGCAGAGAACTTGGCTTGGATCACCTAGGCAAAACTAGGTACCCGCTCCCCCCAGCAAAAAAAAGGGTCAAGAGGAAACAACTTTTAAAAACCTTCCCTTGAACAGTAGTTACACAAGAATTTGCATTGGTACTTATTGTGCTCCATAGCTGGGCTGTGTGCATCCCCCTCCCTCCATTCCTCCCCCAAAGGAATGCAGGAAGAGAGGAGCAGCACTGCTGCACATGGGACAGCACTGGATTGAGAAAGGACCCTCTCCCTCTGAACATCCAAAGGAATGCAGCAAGAGAGGAGCAGCACAACCCCAATCCTTAACCTTCCCCGTCAGGCCAGTTTATGAAGCCAGCACTTCTTCTCTTCCTTGTTGTTCTCTTTGCTATAATCATTGGTAGGTGAATTTGCACACCAGTCTCAGAAGCCATCTCTAAACTGACTTCTAGATTTTCTTGGTCTTATCTGTGCCACGGTTGTTTGTGGCTGACTTAATGATGGCCAACTTCCAAAGCCAGTTCTTCATTTTCTCCTCCTCCTTGTCTTTTGTTGTTCACTTTCGTCTGGACAATTTATGAAGCCAGCACTTCTTCTCCTCCTTGTTCTTCTCTTTGGTTTTGTTGGTGGGTGAGTTTGGGCTCACCAGTCTAAGAAGCCAGCACTTCTTTTTCTTTTTCTTCTTCTCATCCCTCTGATCAGTTGTGGGGGACTTTAGGCAGAACAATTTGTATAGGCAGTTCTTCTTTGATTTCTTCTCCTCCTGTACAGTCTCTAGGTCGGTGACACTCTTAGCTTCTGTTTCCGCAGGTAGACGATTATCAGGCTTCAGGGGATCCGGTAGATCATCAACTTGTTGAGTGGCACAAACCGATGCATCCATTGCGCCAAGTAAAGTCTTATAACGCTGGCGGGCTAGCTTGCCCCTGATGAGAGCTTGTATTAGCACAATGGCTCTCTCGTTGTCCTTGAAATGTTGCTCCTTTGATTTTTCTTCCACATCCAAATCTTTAGGTTCTTTGGAGATGCTTTTGGCAGGTTTTGTTGTGCAAGGCTCAGTTGGTGCCCTGAAATAGATAAAAAAAGAGAAATTGTTATGGTAACTTGAAACAAAAAAAGACGAGCTTGAGGCTTGGATAGAAGGACAACTATTTCCCCCTTTCCTCCTCTTTCTTTTCATTTTTATTTCATTTTTTATATTGAGGGGCCAATGGCACATGTAAATGGGCTCGGTCTATTGTACTGGATCTATACAGTATAACTTGGCATTCTTTCCTGATATTTTGTATTGTTGAGATGTAAGAATTGATGAAATATAGGTTTGCAGTATTTATAAGAGGTCTGTTTTATAAAAAAAATTCAATCCCTGTGTGAATTTCTCAGCATTTGTCTGAGTAATCCACATAACCGGGTTGATTTACTAAAAGTGGAGAGCGGAAAATCTGGTGCAGCTGTGCATGGTAGCTAATCGGCTTCAACTCGTTCAATAAAGCTTTGACCAAGCTGATTGGTTAATATGCAGAGCTGCACCAGGTTTTGCACTCTGCAGTTTTAGTAAATTAACTTCAGTGTGTCTAATATGTCTATTTCCTATTCGTCGGCTTCATCTATGGTACAAAGTAAACCCTTAGGCCTCATGCACACTGATTTATTATAAAAGCTGTTTCTCCCAACTGGAGAAAATCAGCGTTGAAAACACACCTAAGCCAGGTTTTTCCAAATGCGTTTAGGAGGCTTTCGCCATGTTTAGGTATGTTCGGCCGTTGATTTATCTCATTGGCAAGAATTTTAATTTATTCTGGCCACTAACATGAATAATCTCTCAAGCGTTAAATGTGCCTAGTGCTTAGGCGCGTTTAGGCACTTTTGATGTTTTTTTGCCCAGATACTCCTCTACTCCTCTCCTGAACAGGTTTCTTCTGCGTTCAGAAGGAGCTTTTACTGCCTGTAAACGCTGCTGTTCCCAAGCTCCTCTAAAAGCCTATGTGTACAGGGGGGTTGAGACTGTGCACTTTGCAAAGTGTTGCACTCTGCAGGTGCAGTTGCTCCAGAGCTTAGTAAATGAGGGGAAGCTCTGCTGACTTCATCATCCAATCATGTACAAGCAAATATGCGGTTTTGTTTTTTATTTTCCTTGTATGTTGTTGGGTATTCTTTGCAAAGTGTGCAGCCTTACCTCATTTACTTAGAACAACTGCGCTTTGCAAAGTGCACCGTCTATTTGCCTGTGCAGAGACTATGCTTGTATCTATGTATTGTGTACTAATTTCTCTGTGAGAAGCCATGCCAGATCTTATGTTTTGTGATAATTATATGGGAAAATTTCAATAAACATAGAAATACAAAAAAACGTGATGTGCATTTGACAAAATAGGTGAAAGAACTTACTTCTTGTAGAAAAGCAGATAGGCCTCTTGTTGTAGGACCTTGCTGATGTCACATGGGGTTACCCTCTCGTCATTCATTTTATACCACCGATTGTCACCAGCCTGAAAAAAAGATAAATCGATTACCAAACACAGCCAGGAAAAAGGCAGCAATGCTGCACACAACAAATTAATCATCTTATTCATTATATTGCAGGGGTTCGGGGATACCTTACCTTTACATAGGCATAATAATGTCCTTTTGTGCAAGAGTGTCCTCTGTGCACAATCACAGCATACAGGTCATAGTTGATATGCTCGTTAGGCCTTGAGGTGTATGGGCCGATGTTGAAGGTCTCGGGGTATTTGATATTCTGTAAGACAAAAAAGTACATATTAGGCAATGCGTCAGCTTCCAAATATACCACAAGGGATCGTACAGCATGAATTCCATAATTTAATCAAGACTTACTTTTCTCAGCTTTAATCCTGTGAACATGTTGAATCTCTTCAGTGTCAGGATCAGGACGTTCGGAGCGTTGTGGATGGTACTCCTCATTTCAGCTGCCACTAACTGGTAACACCTAAGGAAACAAGAAATTTGAATGTAAGCCTAGTTCTCGGGTTTAGTTTTTCGTTAAAAGTTCTGCTCAGATACTGCCTGCCATTAGCAGGACTGGAGTAGTTACTGGATGTATAATAATATGGTTTTCTTTCTCCCCACGTTCACCGAGCCAGTTACAGGACGGTGAACACGGAACTCCGTCCTCCACTGCTATAGGCAGGTATCTTCTACAGCTATATATACAATTCTGAATAATCAGAGAAAAAGAGTCTTACCCATTGCATCGGTATGCATTGTCTCCCTCTAGTCTTTCCATTTTGGTGAAATTTTCCAGAGATTGTAAAATCGTTTTGGAGGACTAAACAAAAAAGAGAAAAAAAAGTTATTTATATTCATAATAAGTGATAAAAACATTGTTTTCAATAAGAGGGTATCTGGTCAATGAACATGACATTCTCCAAAAGTTACCAAATGTTAGGGAAGTTCATCTTTAAGAAAAAATATAATAAATGCACATCTTTTTCCAATGTGCATTTATTATTTTTTACACTGGAGCTTATAAAGCATTGCACCCGTGATAAGCACATAGCAGGTGCAATGCCAGGATCCTGCAGACTGTCAGGACACTGTCTGCTTGTACCGCTGATATGGGCAGGCAGTGACTGAATTGCTGGAAGAATTCATGACCTATGAGCGCGCTCACCAGCCCCCTCACAGTCCATTGTAAACTACAAGCTGTTGGCATAGGTGGACGGCGGTACTTCTAGTTCATTCATTTACAAACCTCTGTGAATGAATGACGTGGCCGTGTGGGTGGAGCCCCGAATGGCCACACGGTTTTTAAATTGTGACAGTAGGTGCAACCCGTGACAACCACTTTAACCTACAGGTAAGCCTTATTACCTGCACGGTTTAGGACAGTGATGGCGAACCTTGGCACTCCAGATGTTTTGGAACTACATTTCCCATGATGCTCATGCACTCTGCTGAGTAGGTGAGCATTATGGGAAATGTAGTTCCAAAACATCTGGGGTGCCAAGGTTCGCCATCACTGGTTTAGGAGATATACAGTGTATTGCTGTTGCCAACGTCATTCGGCACATGTGCAGTGAAGAAACGGCCTTCGTGAAGCTACTTCACTGAGATCGTCCCGTCACTGACGGTTCTTGCGCACATGTGCGGGAGTGACGTCATGCAACTCCTGCCAGTCACAGAGCCGGTGTTGCGGCCCCTGAAGGAGGAGGGGCTGAAGATGGACACTGCCAGCACAGGGGACATTGCTGGACGTTGCAGGCTTTGTTTGCAGGTAAGTGACACATAATGGGCTACTATGCGATGCATAGTATCCCATTATGTTTCTACTTTGCAGGGGAATGTTGAGGAAGTAAACCCCATCAGGGTTTACTTCCTCTTTAATGACCCCCCAAACGGAGTGCATTTGCCTGCACCAGATTGCATGGTATTAAACCAAAATTAGTTTCCAAAATTAGTGCATGCAACATGAATGGGCTCAAATCGCAGCACGCTGAATCATATGTGCATTCACTGGAATGCAGTGTGCATTCCTGTGGAATTCAAAGGGGGTTCATAGTGTGAATTAGGGATTAAAGGAAAATGTCTTTTACTGTAACATCTACCCTATGTAAGGAAAGGGTGAATGTCACCGTCACTGCACATTGCCCTAACATTCATTTTACTGAGCTGCAAAATCATTTAATTTCTACTGAAAAAGGAAACAACTGTCCATGAAGAGTGTTGATCTTTAAACCAAATTATTTATATTATAATATGTTGTGCTCTAATTTAGTGCAAAAATAGCTTCTCCCTCCCCTGCTTCCAAATAAACCAGCTTGGCACTCCACATATCCCCATAGAAAGTAAGCAGGGAGTATCTATCGGGGTTCACTGTTGTTGCCACCACCCCAAGTTGGGTGATGTCTTGGACAGGGCATACCCCCTGCCCCCTCCAAAAGTATCTGTGGCTGATGCTCTTTCATGTGATGACTTGTTGGTTCTGGGAGAAGGGGGACTCTCATAGGTGTGCCATGGACCAATGACGTTGCTAAATTATAACTTGACCGCCAATGTACAGGGAAAACTAAATATGCTAAATTTTAAAATATAATAAAATGTGATATAATAGAAAATAATATATAATGTGTAGCTGTTATTTACATTTATGTCCAGAGGGATGTCCAGGAAATCCTCAAATCTGCTGGATGCATAAAGACAACTCTGACAAACCACTGCAAAAGAAACAAAAAAAAATTTTAGTTAGCTCCGTTCATATAGTTGGGCAAAAATGAAATAAATATTCCTAGAGTATCTTCATACTCAAAGAATTACCTAAATAAAGCAATGCGATGAGATATAAAATGCACAAACTTACCTTGTGTTTGCAGAGTGCCGGAAAATATGTGGTCAAAAAGTCTGATGTTGTTGTCCTTGGTTTGGTCGGAGCTAAAAAAATAGAAAAAATAAACCAGTTAATTACATTCTATAACTCTTAGGCCTCATGTAGAGGGGATGCTTTTTTAACCTCTCCTGAACGATTTTTTGACAGCTAGAAGTTGGCGCTTTAAAATGGCCGTTTAGCTGCGTTTTACATTCGCGTCTAGGAGCGTTTATATTCTTTCTTTAAACTAAAATACCTGTAAAGGAAACGCTGCTAAACGTGAGTTACCTCGTTTGGCAGCGTTTACAAGCTGTTACAGGCATTTGGTGTTTCAAGTGCCTCTGAACTTCTGTCTGAACGCATTTTTTTGGGTTCCAAAAAAAGCTTCTAAACTCAACTGCCTAGAAACGACTGTAAACGACCCTGTGCACATGTACTGATAAGATCACATAGAGGAGAGTTCAGGGGCAGTGGAAAAAACGCCCAACTGCTACCGTCCGTTTACCAGCAGCATTGTGCATGAGGTCTTAGAAGCAGACATAATCAAAATACATGCAATTAAACATTAATGTTATATTATATTGATGTGTGAATGAGATCCTGTTCAGGTCAGGCCTAGGGATGAGAATGGGTTCAGTCTGAACACGGTAGAAAACTATCAAGGCCGAACCTAGAGGAAAGAGATCAGTGCCGGGCCTGGCAGGACAGCTGCATGCACACAAAGGATACTCCCAGTAACCTCAGGAGCAACCCTAGAGTTCCATGGAACCTTGGCTGAGAAAAACTGCTCTAGATGCCAGGTTAGACATTTTTGGTTGATATTTCAATGTACAACCATCCAGATGTGCCCAAGCACCCTCTAGGCAGCAATAAAATGTTGTGCAGAACAATGATCCTTACCTTAAGCGCAACACAGAATCATAGCTGGATGAATTCCGCAGGTGAGTAACTAGATACAGTAGAAATTCATGGGCATCTTCTTGTTGTCCAAACACGAAATGTTCTGCGATCGCTAAAAGAAAACAAGAAGATATGTTATAAATAGATCACATAATTATATACTAATATATGACTACACACACTTAGAGAATAGTTCAGTTATCCAACTTCCCTGCAGTCCCCCACCAATGTTTTTCCATTGGAAATACCCAGTGCTTCTGAGTATCTGGAGGGATTTGACCCTATTCCTTTCTTTCCAGGATGCTGGCCCCAGGCCTGATCAGCCGATTACAAGGCCAGAAAGCCATCATGTACAGGCTGGGAGCAGGCCCTTAAACCTGTATAAGTTCTAACACTGTCTGGTGTAAAGCTTACACAAGAATTAGGCCCACAGGTTCAACGGAAGAAAGGAGTGTTGCAGGAGCCTGGCAAGGGAATTCTCACTTTTTTCCTCCAAGTATGCAAACTTAGGGATTCTTTTATGACCCATTAACACGTTGATTTTGTTTTTGTGCAGTGCATCAGTATGCATTTTGTCATGCGTTAACATGGATTACATTAAGGAACCCCAATAATACCTGCTAATGCCTTGGGGGGGGGGGGGTCGGGGGGGGGTCTCCCAACCTTCTGAAGTAAGGGCCAGTTTACTGTCCTTCAGGCAATAGTGCCCTATTTGTGGTATTCAAGGTAGGACTGTTGCCCCATAGTTTGTGTCTATGGGAGGAATGGTGCCTCATCATTGGTGTCTGTGGGAGAAATGGTGCCCCATCATTGGTGTCAGTGGGAGGAATGGTGCTCCACCATTGGTGTCAGTGGGAGGAATGGTGCTCCGCCATTGGTGTCAGTGGGAGGAATGGTGCTCCGCCATTGGTGTCAGTGGGAGGAATGGTTTCCCACCAATGGTGTCTCTGGGAGGAATGGTGCATCGTTATTGCTGTCAGTGGATGGCATGGCGCCTGAAGTGCTGGATTAAGGCAAGCAGAGAGCCACTTCAGCCCACGGGCCGCAGTTTGGAGACCACTGCCTTAGAGGTACACAGCAAGTAACTAACCTAGAAATGTCCCCTAGTCATCAGTGATAATAGATCATAGTAAAAAACCTAATACTTAGGCATTCATGGTATATAGTTTTTCAGACAAAATACTTACCTGTTAGGTTGTTTGTCACTAATGCTGGACTGATGACATTCCCCGACTCGGCTAACGCAATGCTTGTGTGTAGCTCCAGCACACACATCATGCATAATCCTTCTGTGTGACCTAAAATTAAAAAAGAAAAAAAAATGTAAGCACAAGTAACAAACATACAAATATGAGTATGAAAAGCAGCATCAGGTTATTTATGCTCCTTTCTCAACTAATCAAGCAATTAGATTGTAACCTGCGTGGTCAGCATTCGTGCGTGCGCCAGTTCACCAAGTTCCACACATAACTTTAACCACTTAACGACCGCTCGCCATTATACGGCGGTACCTTGCCATTGAATACCGCTGTTATGAGAGCAGAAAGCGGCCATAACCCCGGTATTTTTAAAAACAGCGGGCGGTCCTCTTTCAGATAAAAGTGGTCTCTGCGGCGGATTCGCCGCAAGATCACTTTTATTGGGCAGGGGAGAGGTGCCCACACCCCTCCTGCCGCTTTACGGTCGTCTCTGCCGCTTACCGGAGCTGTTGATAGCGGCGGAGCCTATCGGATGTTCTCCCCTTTGAGGTATGGAGCCGACCGAGGGGAAGATGGTGCCCGTTCGGCTCCATAACATTGCAGGGGGGAAGCGACGTCAACTGTCACTTCCGCCCAATGCTCTTAAAGGGGATTTTTTTTTTTTTCAAATTACATTCATTTTTCTTTTAAATTGCATTTTAGTGTAAGTATGAGATCTGAGGTCTTTTTGACCCCAGATCTCACATTTAAGAGGTCCTGTTATGTTTTTTCTATTACAAGGAATGTTTACATGTAAGGTATCGCCGCGATCGTTAGAACGAGAGCTAATTCTGGCACTAGACATCCTCTGTAACGCAAAACTATAGATACATTTTCAAACGTCGCAGATGAAGATTTTTATGTGCCAACGTTTGTCACTATTCTGTGAGCGGGCGCAGTTTTGAAGCTTGACATGTTGGGTATCAATTTACTCTGCGTAACATTATCTTTCACAATATAGTAAAAAAAATTGGGCTAACTTTACTGTTGTCTTAATTTTTAATTCAAAAAATTTATTTTTTTCCAAAAAAATTGCGCTTGTGAGACCACTGCTTAAATAGGGTGTGACATAAAATATTGCAAGGGCCACCATTTTATTATCTAGGGTATTAGGAAAAAATAAATATAATGTTTGTGGGTTCTAAGTAATTTTCTAGAAAAAAACGCTGATTTTAACTTGTAAACACCGAATCTTAGAAAAGGCTCGATCCTTAAGTGGTTAAGCAAAAGATTAGGGGTGCATTTATAAAGCAGCAGTATGGCCACACCACTGCCTACCACTGCTTAATGAGGAGCTTCAGTCAAAATGTGCAAAAATTAAGTCAGCAGCTACACAATCTGTAACGGCAGACTTTTAATAAACAGGCACTCCCCTGTCTAAGGATCCAGCGCTGTCCTCACCTAGACCAATTCCTTACTGGTCTTGGGATCTCTGGTGCTGTCATCTTAACTGTGGGCAGCCGGCTGTGACTCCTTGTGGCTTCATAGCTGACTACTAGGGTTGCCACCTGATCCCTTTAACCCAGGGCACACATGAATTACACAGGCTCTGGGGCTAATTTAATGCAGATGAGGCACCAAGTGAGTTTAATTACCACCTTAATCAGCCACAGAACAACCTGTGTAATTAATAGGTATCCTGGATTAAAGGGATGATGTGGCAACCCTACTGACCACCCGCTGCGCTTTGTGAATGATCCTACAGCCTTTTAGGACCTGTGACGTGTCCCAGAAGGTTTCGGGCAGGGGAAGGCAGGAGAACTTATGCTTGGATTGCCTAGTCAAAGCGAGTTACCCACTCTCTTCCCCCCCCCCCCCAAAAAAAAATGTGGTAGGGGTTAGGAAGTCATCGGTGAGCTGCAACTTTGGCAATGTGTGCTTCATTGGGTCCTACAAGTCCCTCTGCTGCCAAATACGGTCCACAGTGTGCGTAGCTGAGAGAGAGGAGGGCTTTATCCACTCTCGGTTATGAATATCCCCTAATTTTCTAATTCTGGTTACACCATCCATGGTAGAACCGACAGCCTTCCGCTGCTCAGTCATTGATCCTCATCATAATAGGAATCATGGACTCCTATAGCAGTTCAGAGTGACCATTAATAGTAACCACTGAACAGCAGCAGGTTGTCTGTAAGGAGCTACAAATACCCAACACCTACGAGAGATCTAAATTGCAATACTTACATTTACGGGAATGTTGTCCAGTGAGCAGGTAATCGGCAAGTGGGGCAGTGTGGGTGAGACACTGCAAGACGGAATTGACAAAGCAATTGTTGGCGAGGTTTCGGAGACCAGCGCCAACCTTGGTGATATTTTGCATTGTCATGATGTTCTGATCCAATGAAGTCTTTCTTAAATAAGAGAGTTTTTTCACTATAAACAGGATAATATAATATTAGTATTAATGTTCCTAATTATTAACAATTTGACAGCTAATATGCACTAATATATACTATATGTCAGCGATCAACTCTTTATTAAATACCATAAGGCTTGGTTCACACTGGTGGGGAAGGGGGCAGTAAAATCAAGTGGTAGATTTTTTAGCACCAAACGCCCACCTTCTAATTTTACATGGCAGCGGAGGGGTGAGTTCATATTGCTCTGATTGTGATGCTTTGCTACATGGAGTGGCAGTTTTTACCCTGGCATTTTCAGTTTGACAGTTATTACTTGAATGTGAAACCGAAGTCAACCCACTAAAATCTTCCGAGTCGTGTCGAAGTAAATAGGATTGGGGAGTTGTGTCCTTCCCAAGAAGTAAAGGTTTACACCGTTATTTACTCTAGTGGAACCCCACAGGTAGAAGATTTTTCGCGT
Source organism: Glandirana rugosa (assembly GCA_018402905.1). Lineage (NCBI taxonomy): Eukaryota > Metazoa > Chordata > Amphibia > Anura > Ranidae > Glandirana > Glandirana rugosa. Next base: position 3,318,473 of record BLSH010481670.1, on the reverse strand, counting down.
GGTAAAACCCCCACGACCATTACGGGACAGTGATAAGGACAGTTTGACTTTTACGGTCCCATTTTTGACGGTGAGGTACATCGTTTCGTAGTGTTAGTCTCGTTATACTTGAGTGGGGAGGCGACGGTACATTTTAATCTTCCACCC
>BLSH010481670.1:3294435-3316525 GCA_018402905.1 Glandirana rugosa | reverse complement strand
GTCAGGTGAGATTTGAAAATAACGGTCAAACGGTCAGACTGCAGTGTCACCCCTCCCCCACTTTTTTTTTTTTTTAAGTTATTTTTAGCTCAGTCAGGTGAGATTTGAAAATAACAGTCAGACTGCAATGAAGATGCAGATCTCCCTATTAAAGCGCTGTGAATATTAGCAGTCTTTGATTGTCAATGACTACTAAACTCTGCTGATTCTACAGAATGAAATTTTGGGTGTCCCCTGCCTCTCCTCCTCCCAAAATAATATTGATAATCTCCTCCATTAGCATCTCCTGCCACCTTTCCTGATCTGTTTGCCTATTTCAGCATTGTAAAGGGGGTAGGAGCTGATATTTCACTGCCTGGGGTGTGAATTGTGAAGATTTCTGTGAATAATTCATCTATAACGCCTATAGCTACAGAGGTGAATGGGGGAATTGCTTTTATTGTGTGTTCAGAATATGGAAATCCATGAATGTGCCTAGTCTGAGCACGGCTTGTCTTTTATCATCTATTCTACAAAAGGCAAAATATGTAAAAAAAAATCTACGAAAATGGATAAACTTATTACCTGTATTATCAGAACGATGTATAACCTGATGGTAGTTGCTAAAAATTACAATTAATGCAATTTTTTGCTAAATAAAATGAAGAATAGTAGAGAGCACAGTATGAGAGTACTGCTTGCTGCAAGAGCTGCTGGTCTACTGAGCCCCTGACTCTGCTGCATTCGAATACCTTGGTCTCCTGCTATGACATCATCAACTAACTGACACAGGTCACATGACTCAGCCACAGGCATGCTGATTGGTTGTTGCATTTGTTGTGTCTAGCAAGCTGATTGGCTGTTTTTTTTGTTTTTTTGTTTTTTACTTTAAATAAGTTTTATTGAGAAAAACAAAATTATTAATGCCTTTTCTGCATTCTTGTTTTTCTTGGAGAGCTCTGATCTAATTTCCCCATTATTAGGAGATATATTAATACTAATATATTAATAATATAACTCATATATTAATACATTAATATATAAACACTGTTATTATGAGATATATTAATACAGAACCAATTCTTCTGACTTTGCATTTTCAAAAAACATCGCTACATGCAAGGTATGCTGGGAATTCTAACTGCTACAATTGTTTGCGCTTTCAGCCAAACTGTGAATCCATCAAATGGCTGATCTCATAACTGATCACACGCACATCACCATGGCAACTGCAGATCAATCAGAGACTAAGATTGCAGCTTCTTTGGCTGAAAAGGAGAGGAGGGTTGAGCTCTCCTTTAATATTTTCCTGCTTTATTTGAGACTCATGGCTGTCATTTTCTATTATTATTTAAAATAAAAAAATCTTATATCTTGTGTTAGAGTTTTGGGAATCCTTGCCTCACATTACAATGATCCAGTCTTGGATTATAGATTATTTCATAATTCCCAATAATGGTGCTGCAGAATAAATGTCCAACTGTCACCTAGACAAAAAATAAATCTGATCTCTTCCACCATTCACAGTAACTGCCACCTGGTAATAATAATCATTGTATCTATCTCCTTATTAGCAGAGAAATGGGGCAGCTGTCATACTAATCGATGACAATTCAAATCTATGGACGTGTATTTGTCAGTTATAATAAAGAAGAAAGGTGTCTTTATATACAGGATGTAGATTTGGTGAGATGATGGAATGATGATGGAATGATGATCTGGGATCACTTCACATACAAATATGTAACAATTAAAGAGGAAGTAAACCCAGATTGGGTTTACTTAATATAACCCTGTAAAGTAGAAGCATAATGGGCTATGATGCATCGCATTATGTGCCACTTACCTGCAAACAAAGCCTGCGGCATCCAGCGATGTCCCTGCTCCAGGCCACGTCCATCTACTGCCCCTCTTCCTTCCAGGGCTGCGACTCTGGCGTGTGACTGGCTGCATGCGCACGGCAGCCGCCAGTCACAGCACAGGGTCAGTGGAGAAACGGCACGTTGGCACATGCAAAACACTGCATATCTCCTGAACCGTGCAGGTTTGGGAGATATGCAGGGCACCTACAGGTAAGCCTTATTATAGACTTACCTGTAGGTTAAAGTGGTTGACAACCATTTTAAGTGACCAGGACATTACGAACACCATTTTTTTGAAAAGTGGACACCCCATTTGATATCATTTTTTACTGCAATGATTTGGATATGAAGAATAATGCCGGTATTGAGGGGTTAAAGAAAAGTTAAGGTGCGCTTAGCCTTTAGGCTGAATTCACACCTGAGCGTAGCGTCTTTGAGCGTTTTCCTGGCAATTTTTATTTGGAGTATTTTTATGCCATGCTTTTGAGCTTTGACAATTTTTTTATTAGCCAATAGAGAAAACTATCATCTGTTGCATCATTTGTTGCTAGGTTTTTCTTTAGCTTTTACATCAGCTTTTATTTCTTTTATTATTATTATTATTGTTATTATATGTTCTTGTTGGGGTAAGGGTTTAGCGTTAAGGTTAGGTTGGAGTGAGTATAAAGAGATAAGGTCATTATATATTTATTTTTGTTGGGGTGTTAATAATACTAATAATAATACATGTAAAATAATCATAGATAAATAATAAATAAATGAATACATAATTAACCCATAACCCTGAAAAAAATAAATAACTAAACATTTTAAACCTAACACAAAATACATATTTTATTATTTATTATTATTATATTTATTATTGTCGCACTTGGGTCTTTATTTTTATTATTATTATTAATTATAATTTATTTAATCCAATCTTTTGACTACTTAAGGACCGAGCATAAAAATAATAATCAATTCAATCTTTTGACTACTTAAGGGCCGAGCATAATAATAATAATCATTTACAGTATCTCACAAAAGTGAGTACACCCCCCTCAAATTTTTGTAAATATTTTATTCTATCTTTCATGTGACAACACTGAAGAAATGACACTTTGCTACAAAGTAAAGTAGTGAGAGTACAGCTTGTATAACAGTGTAAATTTGCTGTCCCCTCAAAATAACTCAACACACAGCCATTAATGTCTAAACCGCTGGCAACAAAAGATATAATAAAATATTTTCAAAAATGTGAGGGGTGTACTCATTTTTGTGAGATACTGTAATTCAATATTTTGAGATCTGTTGCTTACAAGCTGAAATCGGTTTTATTTTTGCTAGAAAATTACCTAGAACCCCCAAACATTATATATTATTTTCAGACACCCTAGAGAATAAAATGGCGGTCGTTGCAATATTTTACATACACCGTATTTGCGCACTGGTCTTACAAGTGCATTTTTTAAAAAAAAAATACACTTTTTTGAATTAAATAAAAAGACAACAGTAAAGTTAACCCAATTTTTTCTGTATTGTGAAAGATAATATTCTGTTGAGTAAATTGATACCCAACATGTCATGCTTCAAAATTGCCCCACTCGTGGAATGGCGACAAACTTTGGCACTTAAAAATCTCCATCGGCAACGGTTAAATATTTCTACAGGTTGCCAGTTTTGAGTTACAGAGGAGGTCTAGTGCTAGAATTATTGCACTCGCTCTAAAGATCGCAGGGATAATTCACACGCGTGGTCTGAACATTGTTTTCATATGCAGGCGCGACTTAAGTATGCGGTCGCTTTTGCGCACAAGCTCAGCGGGACGGGGCGTTTTACATTTTTTATTTTTATTTTTTCTTTATTTATTTTACTTTTTATTTTTTTATTTTTACACAGTCCATTTAAAAAAAATTTGAGTCAAAAAGACCTCAGATCTCACAATTACACTCAAATGCAATAAAAAAAAAAAAAAGTCTATTTTTCAATAAAATAAAATTTCCCCTTTAAGACCATTGGGCAGAAGTTACGTTTTGATGTCGCTTCCATCATCCAATGGTATGGAGCTGAGTGAGATTTATCTTTCCCTCACTTGACCCCAGGCCTCAGAGGGGAAAGGAGCAGATCGTCTCCGCCACTACCGACGGCCCCGGAAAACAGCGGAGACCACGGGAGGGGGACAACTCTCCCACCGTCCATTAAAAGGGATTTTGCGGCGAGTCCGCCCCAGAGACCACTTTTATCTGAAAGCGGACTGCCCTCTTTATTTCAGATATCTGCGGCCATAACCCCCGGTATTCAACGTAACAGCCGATGTATAACAGCGGCGGGCGGGTCCGTAAGTGGTTGAGGTTAGGGGTTAAATATTATTTATTTATGTATTATTACACATTGATAATTTATAAGGATTTTTAGTTATTTGTGTATTTATTTTACATTAATTTATTCATATATTTAAACTATTTCTTTTTAAATTTTAGTAGAAAATCATGCAAACGCGTGCATAAAAACGGGCAAATGGTGCATTTCCATTAATTTCTATGGGAATGAAAATGCGCCAAAAACGTAAATTTGCCCAATTTGAGCTACAAAAAAAGCGGCTGAACTTTTTTGAGCATCAGGTTTTTGGCTTCAGGCGACTTTGAGTGGAGATGTGGCCCATAATTATGTGCGTTTTCAGTGCGTTTACATGGGTTTGCAGTACGTTTTTCAGAGCGTTTTGCGGTGATAGTTTTTTTTTTTGCATTTTTTTATTTATTTCAATTTATGTTCTTTACTGAGTTGTGTTTACTCATTTCCACTACACACGCTCATTTATGTTTTCAGTGCATTTGCATTTGTTTGTGTGCATTTGCAGTGCATTGTGTACATTTATGGGTGTTTTTGGTGCATTCTGGTGCAGCAAAATGCAGAATGCTGCACCTTTTTACACTGAGCAAAATTATAAATACAATACTTTTGTGTTTGCCCCTATTTATTATGAGCTGACTCTTTCTATGTACACAAAATGCCTTTTTCTCCCAAATATTCACAAATCTGTCTAAGCCCGGGTTCACACTGAGTGTGGGAATGAAATTGTGTGTTCAGTTCAGCTGATCTCGCACCATTTCATTTCCGCACGTCAGTCCCGATTTCAGCTGCGATTTCACAGGCATCTGTGCGGGTTTCTGCACAGATGCCTATGGAAATTGCAAAAAGTAGCACAAGAACTACTTTTTGAAATCGGTACGGCGCTGCAAGTGCGGAGTCGCACCGATTAGGACGGTGCCATTCCTGACAATTGCCGCTGATTTGGCATGAATTTTGGTATGTCAAATCGCATACCAAATCATGTCAATGTGAACCAGGGCTAAATCTGTGTTGGTGAGCACTTCTCCTTTGCCAAGATAATTTACCCACCTCACAGGTGTGGCATATAAAGATGCTGATTAGACAGCATGATTATTGCACTGGTGTGCCTTAGGCCTTATGGCAGCACAATGCCACAGATGTTGATTGCTTCCCCTGTTTTCTGGAGATTCCCTGTTATAGATGGTGAGAGTCAGATGAGCAGCCTAAATATTTATGCAAATCCAGACAATCCCGAGGGGTGGCGAAGGGGCCCAGATGGTGGTTGGGGAGTGCATAAATAGAGCCACAAACAGCAGGGTTCCTTTTCCTGGAGGAGAGGTTCCCAGTCATGGAGGCTGCCTGCTTTTCCTGGCCAACCTGCTGAAGATCCATCCTGTTCATCATTATCCAGCCCATCTCGGGAGTCTATCCTTCTACAAGTCATTGGGAGACAAAAGGTAGTGCCGTTGAGTATCTGATCAGGGAACTCTACAGAGGAGTCTGCCTGCTGGAGTCTGGAGGAGACATCCAAGCTCTGGGACACTATGAGTACAGACCAGAGAGAGAAGGATCCTTGTGAATGTTACTGCTGTTTATTCCTGCCACACTCAGCCAAGCCTTGCCTGGCATGGGACATTGCTGATGGTGTACCAGTGCCATCCATTTCATGTCCTAATACTTGGAGGACTGTGTTAAGGGGATAGTGTCCTTGCTTTCTCGTTTAGTGTTTTGGAGTGTCCCACAGCTCCCTAATCCCCATCCAAGTTGATCTGCAATAAACCTTAAAAAGGAAACTCCTAGACTGTTCTTTTTTTTTTTTTTTTTTGAAGGAACAGTAAAAGCTGCTGTTTGCCTGGCTGTTACTACACTGGAGGGAAGAGAGCCTGGGATACAAATCAGCGGCCCTTTTGGGGTAGCGCCACAATAGGAATTAATCTATTACAGAAAGTACAGTAAAAATTGCTCCAGTGCCCCCAAATGTGTGACATTTGTCCAACAATTGTGCCCAAAAATTTGACCAGATTTGGCCCCCTTGGATTGATGACCTTGGCAATTCAATATGGCAGAGTGACAAAAGGAATAGCTCATTCTTCAAATAGTATCTCTCTATGGATGGAAATATGCATTCCCTTAGGCTGGATATACACTGCAATATATTTATATTTTTTTTGTTTAGCCAGGGGGCAGATTCCTCCATCCTCCTCGTTTGTGTGGAATCCCCACACCAGGACAGCGATTGCAGGTGATTGGTGGTAACTGCTGATCAGTGGAGACATCAACACTCTGGCTAAATTTCGATCAGTGTATGACCAGCTGTGGTACCTCTTGTCTCATACGGGTGCACAGACATGCGAGTGGGCATGCGAATGTACTTATTCTTGCATGTGTGAAGTCTGACCAGTGACGGGTAAAGTGATTAAAATTAATTTTCTCATTACAATGCCATCTGAAAATCGATGGGATATATTGGGCAGCAAGTAAACGTGTGCTTGAAATTGATGTGTTAGAAGGATAAAAAATGGGCATCGCAGTTTGTTGTGTATGGGGCTACGAAACCGCAGACTTGTCTGGGTGTTCATGCTGACCCGTCTCCACAGCCCAAAGTGTCTACAATGGGCTTGTGAGCATCAGAACTGGACCACGTAGCAATAGAAGAAGGTGACTTGGTCTGATGAACCACATTTTCTTTCACATCATGTGGATGGCCGGGTGCGTGTGTGTCGCTCACATGGGGAAGAGATGGCACCAGGAAGCAATATGGAAAGAAGACAAGCCAGCAGGGTGTTCGATGCTTTGGGCAATGTTCTGCTGGGAAACCTTGGGTCCTGCCATTCATGTGGATGTTACTTGGCACGTATCATCTACTTAAAGGGGTTGTAAAGGCAGAAGGTTTGTTTATCTTAATGCATTCTATGCATTAAGATAAACCTGTGTGTGGCAGCCTCCTCAGCACCTTATTACTTTCCTGAGCCCTATCTTTCTCCAACGATGTCCAGGACTCTCCGCCTGATTGGCTGAAACACAGCAGCAGCGCCATTGCCTCCCCCGGCTGTCACTCAAAGCCAGTTAGCCAATCAGGGGAGAGGGGGCTGGGCTGTGTCTGAATGGGGACACGGAGCTGTGACTCGGCTAGGATGCCCCACCGCAAGCTTCTGGCTGTGGAGGTGCTCAAGAGGAGGGAGAGACCATGAGAGCAGAAGAGGGACCCGAAAAGAGGAGGATCCTGGCTGTTCCGTGCAAAACCAACTGCACACAGGAGGTAAGAATGACATGTTTGTTATTTAAAACAAAAATGACTTTGCAATCGCTTTAAACATTGTTGCTGACCAAGTACATCCCTTCATGGAAGCAGTATTCCCTGATGGCAGTTGCCTCTTCCAGCAGGATGATGTGCTCTGCCACACTGCAAAATATGGTTTGAGGAACACAATCATTTTTTGGTGTTAATTTGGCCTCCAATTTCTCCAGATCTCATACCAATTGAGCATTTGTGGGGTTTGCTGGAAAAAAAAAGTACCATCCATGGGCCTCACCTCACAACTTGCAGGATTTAGTGGGGGTCCCCAACCCCTGGGCCATGGACCAGTACTGGTCTGTGGCGCCTCTGCGGGTGGGCCGTGAAGGCTGCTCTGTTAGCGCTGCCCACCTCACATCACCAGTGTAATGCCCTTACAGCAGGGCTGCAAAGTCTGCTATTGACAGAGCTGCTGCCGCTGGTGAGCAGAGAGATGGTTGCAACATTTCTCACCGTCCGCCCACATGTTGACGTTTACCCACTTGAACGCTGCTTGTTTTTGGTTGCAAAAGGAGGACTTACTCAACGTTAGGCGGGTGGTCATAAAATTATGGCTGATTGGCGTATGCTGTAATGTTTAAAAAATGAACTTTCACGCTGCAACACTGTGTACCGTTTTTATTCAATTTTATTAATATTTAATTAAATTTGCCAATCAACAATGCAATAACAAATTAAGAACATAACTAGAACAAACATTGTCAGCTTAGCACAGGAGGTTAGAAGCTCACTGGATTTCTGGGAGGTCTGCAGGTGTTTTTGTATTTGAAACATTTTTATTATAATAACATTTTGGGGAAAGGTGAATGTTTGCCCAGAACTATATATATGATATGTACTGTTGTGCTAAGTTTACATACCCTGGCAGAATTTATGATTTCTTGGCCATATTTCAGAGAATATGAATGACAACACAAAAACATTTCTATTACTCATGGTTAGTGTTTGGCTGAAGCCATTTATTAATCAACTGTGTTTACTCTTTTTAAATCATAATGACAACAGAAACTACCCAAATTACCCTGATCAAAAGTTTGCATACCCCAGTTCTTTATACCGTGTATTGCCCCATTTAACATCAATGACAGCTTGAAGTCTTTTGTGGTATTTGTGGATGAGGCTCTTTATCTTCTCAGATGGTAAAGCTGCCATTCCTCTTGGCAAAAAGCCTCCGGTTCCTGGAAATTCTTGGGCTGTCTTGCATGAACTGCACATTTGAGATCTCCCCAGAGTGGCTCAATGATATTGAGGTCAGGAGACTGAGATGGCCACTCCAGAACCTTCGCTTTATTCTGCTGTAGCCAATGACAGGTGGACTTGGCCTTGTGTTTTGGTCATTGTCATGTTGGAATGTCCAAGTACATCCCATGCGCAGCTTCCTGGCTGATGAATGCAAATGTTCCTCCAGTATTTTTTTAAAACATACTGCATTTATCTTGCCATTAATTTTGATCAAATTTCCGGTGCCTTTGTAGCTCACCCATCCCCAAAACATCAGCGATCCACTTCCGTGTTTCACAGGCCTTGACTCCTCTCCAAATGTAGCATTTATGATTGTGGCCAAAAAGCTCAATTTTGGTCTCATCACTCCAAAACCAGAAGGTTTGACGCTTGTCTCTGTGCTGTTTGGCGTATTGTAAGAGGGATACTTTGTGGCATTTGTGCAGTAATGGCTTTCTTCTGGCGACTCGAGCATGCGCAGCCCATCTTTCTTCAAGTGCCTCCTTATTGTGCATCTTGAAACAGCCACACCACATGTTTTCAGAGAGTCCTTTACTTCACCTGAAGTTATTTGTGGGTTTTTCTTTGCATTCCTGGCAGATGTGGCTGAAATTTTAGTTGGTCTACCTGACTGTGGATTGGTTTCAACAGAACCCCTATTTTCCACTGTTTGATTATAGTTTGAACACTGCTGATTGGCATTCTCAATTCCTTGGATATATTTTTATATCCCTTTCCTGTTTTATACAGTTCAAATACCTTTTCCTGGAGATCCTTTTGACAATTCTTTTGCCTTTACCATGACTCAGAATCCAGAAACTTCAGTGTAGCACTGGATGAAAGATGCAAGGGTCTGCCAGGAGTCTGGAATTTCATTGACCTTTTATACGCTCACACTTATTACAAGCAAACAGATCAAAGGTGAGGATGGTTACCTTAAATAGCCATTCAAACCCCTTTGTGTCAGCTTGTGTTCATGTTATCAAGCCAAAATCACCAGGGTATGTAAACTTTTGATCAGGGTCATTTGGGTAGTTTCTGTTGTCATTATGATTTAGGTACAATACCTCGACAGACCGATTGGGGGTGATATAGTGTTAGGGTGTCTCGTCCATGATGAACAATATATATGAATCAGGGTACAAAGTCCCCAGCCTATACCCTAAGGGTTAACAACGTATAACATCACAGTTAAAATGTATATCACAATTTTATTATTAATACATTCAGTTAAAAAGACAAAAACAATAAACATAGATCATAAAACCACTGAATACACCAATCTACATCACGCCCCATATACACCGGGAGGGGAGAAAAAGGTTGAATGGTGTCAAGACATAGATATCGTAAACCTCTACATGTTTCACGGGTTACCGCTTCATCAGGAGGGATATCTACAGTAGTTGAAAATACACAATTAATGATCATCAACATAAATATACAGTACAATCAGCAAAACATAATATACTTGTGCAATATATATATCATAGGGAAGTAAGGGTATGACCTGGCTTACCCGAATGTCCAGTCGGACTAGATATGGCCTAGGTACATTATTGCGTCCCTCATTGGCAGAAGTGGGGTGATGTATATGGAGATAAGTCAGACTAATTCCTATACTAAAAAAAGATTACGGTTACACAAATATGTAAGTAAATGGGCTGGAAGGAGGGGAGAGGGAACAGGGGGAAGGAGGGAATAGGAATTGGAAAAGAATGGGGTGGAAAAGGGGGGGGGGAGGGGAAAGGGGGGAAAGAAAAGAGGAGGGAGAGAGAAGGAAGGGAAAGGGGGGAACAAGGAGAGAGAGGGGGAGGGAGAGGAAGGGAAAGGGGAGGGGGAAGAAAAGGGGTTCAGAGGACCAAGGACCAAGACCAGGTCCACCACGGGAAGTGTAGGGGGTACCATAGCATGAAAAGAAGGGGCCACACCATGACCATGAGCACCAATAAGAATGTTGATGAGTGTACCTGATCAAAATAAATAGAGAGCACAATTTTGGTCCCAGGGAGATAGCACTGGCACTAATGGTAACTCATATACATGCTGTAAGTATTAGCGACTGGGAGGCCATAGTGCCGGGATACCGGGCTAGTAAGGAAGGCCTGGGATAAGAAAAGGAAATAAAAGTAAGTCTATGTGGCCAGTAGTGAACCACCATGTGGTTCTGGTCACTGCTGTTCCAGCACGGGACAGAAATAGACGCTTACCAATACAATGCCGGGTCTCTGGAAGTCCCTGGGATCCTCTCCATACATCTGTCAATCAGGGGCGTCCTGCCCACGCTAAAAAGAGTAAACACAGTTGATTGATAATAAATGGCTTCAGCCAAACCCTAACCATGAGTGACAGAAAAGTTTTTGTGTTATCATTCATATTCTCTGAAATATGGCCAAGAAATCATCCCTGGTAGAGGGTTATACCAGGAGTAGCCCTGAGAGGTAGTAGGGCTCTTTGGAAACTGAAAACTGGCCACAATTCCTTAATTTTAAACACAGTTTTTTAAATACAGAACTGTATAATAAAATGTTTTATATGTAGTTTCATCATTGTTTGTCATCTTTAACCATTTTGCTATCCCTGACATATGTCATACATCATCAACAACAGAGGTATGTAAATATGACAATTTGTCAGATGGATGCAATCGGGCAGCTGTATAGCCACGTACCCCGGCAATAGTTGTTCCAATCCACACCCCCCTGCCATGTTTCCCAGACTTTGCGCTCCCATCAGCGAACCCAGGACTGGCATGTCGGGTGCTGCCTGGTAGAGGTTAGGGAGATCCCACCCGCTCGCTGATCTCTCCTTCCTATTAAAAGAGAATCCTAGGTGGATGCAGCATTGATCCGATTTGCACCTGTCTCCCGCAGGCTCTCAGGCTGAGTGATCAAACACCGCTGATTTCTCAGTTCTCCCTGCCACTCTGAGCAGAGAGCGGTGACTGTCAGTAAGGGCAGTTCACACCACAAGCAGTCCAGTGCGTTTTTTTTCTGCATGAAATTGCATGGAAAGTAGGTTATATGATTTACAATGGCATAGTTCACACCAGTGCAGTCAGTTCCAGGGCTTTCCTGTTTCAGGAAAAAAAAGTAGAACATGTTGCATTTTGACTGCACTGGAACACAGTAAAACGCATCAAAAACGCATTGGAATGCACTGGAACTCATCAGAACCGCACTGGACCCTAGCATAGTGGAAAAAAACAGGAAAAAAGCATCGGGAATGCACCCAGAAACGCACCAAAAATGCAATGGAACGCGTTAAAAACACATGCAGAAACGTATCCGGAACAGATATGAAGTGCATTTTAATGGTGTGAACCAGCCCCTGAGTCAGGTGCCGGTCCAGGCTCCTGGGTGGATGCCAACCATATGGTTGCAATCTTTCCCCTGCTTGGACCGGCTCTGTGACGTCAGCACGCTGTCGGCTGAAAACGGGTTACAGGAGTGCAGAACGAGCTGCATTCCTGTGATCCACAGAAGTACAGCCCACTAAGCTTTGGCTGTACTTCTCCTTTAAGAGCTGGAAGTGATGTGTAAAATGTTGCTTTGGTTTCTGGTGTTCCATTACCTTTATTGGCGGGCAGGTGAGACATCTAAAAGACCCCCCCATGTCTCACTAAAAAGAACTTGTTACCAATAAAAGCATCTTATAGGGAACTTATTGTCCCCTATGTGATGAAAAATAAAATTTAGTGAAAAACAAAATTATAAAAAATGTAAGTCACAGCACTTAAAATCCTCCCAAAACTGTTTGAGCCCCCACATGTGAACATAAAGATTTATCGGGGGGGCTTTTACACAACAAAACATCAATTACACGTTACAAATCACCACACGCTGGAGTGAGAGCAATGATTGTAGGCCCATTATTCAGGGTTAACCACTTCAGCCCCGGAAGATTTTCCCCCTTAATGACCAGGCCATTTTTTGCGATTCGGCACTGCGTTGCTTTAACTGACAAATGTGCGGTCGTGCAACGTTGTACCCCAACAAAATTGACGTCCTTTTTTTCTCACAAATCGAGCTTTCTTTTGTTGGTATTTGATCTGCATCATTTCTGATCACCGCTATAAACAAAAAAAAAAAAAAAGAGAACATTTTGAAAAAAAGAAACAATATTTTTTACTTTTTGCTATAATACAAAAATAATAAAAAATAAAAAACAAATGTATTCATCAGTTTTGGCCGATATATATTCTTCTACATGTTTGTGGTGAAAAAAAAAATCACAATAGGTGTATATTGATTGGTTTGTGCAAAAGTTGCAGCATTTACAAACCATGAGAATTCATTTATGGCGTTTTTTACAATTTTTTTTTTTGTTTACTGGTAATCTCGGTGATATTGCGGCGGAAATATCGGACCTTTTTGACACTTTCTTGGGACCATTGACATTTATATAGCGATCGTATCTAAAAATAGCCACTGATTACTGTGTAAATGTCACTGGCAGGGAAGGGGTTAAGCCTGCAGGGGGCAATCAAGGGGTTAACTGTGTTCCCTAGTTGTGTTATATCTGTGTGGGGGCTAGGCTGGCAGGGTCATAACAGATCTAACTGATCCCGATGATGGGGATTAGTGGATCTCTTTCATGCCCCCTATATGTAGTAGGCGATTGCTGGTCGCCCGACCCACGGCCACACTGAGGGAGCGCGCGGCAGGCACGAGAGCGTAATGGCGCGATCGTCCCCTAGCTGTGCGTGCGCTAATCTTTGTTTATAAACGGCAATACGCTGCCACATTAGAAGATTATAGAAGATTTAGGGTATCTAATTTTTTCGCTGTTTTACTGATACATGAAATTTTAAGTATTGACATGTTTGGTATCTATTTACTCAGCGCTACCTCATCTTTTCTATTTTTTCCAGAAAAGGGGTAACATATTGCATTTATGTGCCGTAAATTAACGTTGGTGTGTTTTTAACTGAAATTTTGCACTTGATCAACCTTTGCGCCAATATCAAATGATATAAAAAATTAGAACTACTATTTTATTCTTCAGGGTCTCTGCTTTCAGAAAAATGTTTTCAAGGTTTTAATTGATCTTCATGCCTAAAATTATTTTTTTTGGATTTGTATTTTAGCAAAAAGTAAGAAAAACTTTTTTTTTTTTTTTGCAAAACTGTTGCTTTTTTTTTTGTTTATAGCGCGATCAGAAATGACGCAGGGGTAATCAAATCCCACCAAAAGAAAGCTCTATTTGTGGGGAAAAAAAAGGACGCAAATTTCATTAGGGTACAACGTTGCACGACCGCGCAATTGTCAGTTAAAGCGACGCAGTGCAGAATCGCAAAAAGTGCTCTGGTCCTAACATGGGAAATCCTTCCGGGGTTGAAGTGGTTAAATGAGTTCTTGTCCCTGGAGTTCAGCTTTCACATCCTGTCCTGGAGACCTATGACCAGGTGTAAGCGGAAACATCCCCAAAGTGCAGAAAGTCCCCTCTTAGACTGTTGTCACCAGAACAGGTGTCCCTGGAAACGCGTTGGCAGAGGACGCCCACCGACGCTCCTTGAGAGAGAGCGTTTTGCAATAACTTGTGATCTAATAAGGTGGAGAAAGTATAGAGAGCTAAAGCAAGAGACTTCCCGTGATTTAGAAATGTCATCCATATAACGCTTGTATGTTTCAATCTATATATTAATCATTTCTATGATTTTCGCAATGCTAGGGTGTTTTGGATTACTTTTCCAGATTTAGAGTTCAGGTAAAGCATGGGCACATTAAACCCGATACCAGCCACATTTAATTTCGAGGTTGCAGACACAAGGGGCAGCTCCCTCTTGCACCTCTATTTAACGCACCAAGTATACTAAAGATGTATTAGTAACGATCTGAAGAGGTCTGTATGGCCGGATCAATAGTCTTCCAACAAGCAATCCTATTTTCTCATTCCACAGGGAACCCAACTAGATGAAAGCGTATCTCGTCCCCCGAACCCCTCCTTCCCCCTCCTTCAATTGTCCCCTCCATGCAGGATGCTGTTGGAGGCCTAGAGAGCATCAGGCAGCCTAGAAGGGTTGCAGGCATTCCATTAATTGCTCCTTCTACATTTGATTAAAATCCTTCATGGCCCTTCAAGCTCACTTACAACTGTGCATTTAATTACATTCTCTGCTGCCCTGATAACTGTAACCCCCGATCAAATATTTCACTTTATTAACAAAGGGGGACAGCCAGCCAGCCAGCTATAGTTCAAGCAGGGGCGCTTGAGGGATAAAAGAAGAAAAAAAAAAACCTTCAAAAAGTGAAAGAAGAAGAAAAGAATCTGTCTTCAGAATTTCAGGAAAAGAAGAGTTTTTGCATTATTAAGCAATACTGTTTTATTGGATTAACTGCTATAGTAAGAAGGAAACGGACCTTCTTTGTACAATAAAAAAAAGCATCTAAAAATAGCCCAAAATCTGGACTTTGAAGAAAGCGTTCCATGAATGGGGACTGGAAATTTCCTTTACTGTGCTAAGATAATTTGGAGCACTCTTAAAGTGGACCTTTCCCCTAAAATAAGCATTCTGCTATTGCATGCTACTAAGCGAGCTGTTCCGCCATCATCCAATTTTATTTTATGATCTTTTATTTGCTTACCTTTTTATCTTTTACATTTCCGGGTTCCCTAACCACTTCAGCTCCTGAAGATTTACCCCCCTTCATAACCAGGCCATTTTTTGCGGCACTGCGTTACTTTAACTGACAATGGCGCGGTCGTAGAGTAAGAGATGCTGGCAGTGCTGCATGGGGAGGTAGAAGAGGATCGGTGTTGGCAATAAGACAGTATAACTGCCCCTGCTGCTAAGCAGCTGCCTGGGCCCTCCTTTAGAACTGATGGTTCCCGGGCCCAGTACAGGAGGCCTTGGCTGTACTACCACAGCCCTGGATAGAAGTCACAAGACTGCTATATACTGCTGATGAAAAAAGGTATTTAGCAGTTCATATTTACTAAAATTATTGCATTTCCATGTGCTGTGTACTGTGGGAGACCAGATATAGTGAATGCAGGCTCCTGAGTTTAGTAACATTTTAATTTTATAATATTTTAACACTTGTTTTAGCACATGTGGGTAAAAAACAGTTCCTTGCAGGACTTAGTTAAAAAAATCTCATGTCCTAGTAAACGTAAAGGCTACATTATGAATATTGATTGAACTCACAGTTTGATAGCCTCCGCTGTGCCTAGACGGTCAGGTACATGTAAAATTTCCACCTAAGTAGGACACAGCTTCAGGCCTTCTCTATAAATAATTGTCCCTGACCGTTTCCTGCTGTGCACCCCATTCGATGCTGACTTTTAAATGGAATATATATTGTCTCCTTCAAGCCTGTCACCCATTTTATTGATTGGCCGCCGTGCAATCTCCTCTAAACATGCAGTGGATCCGGATCACCTTCTCCATCTTCCCGTTCCTCCTGTCCCCAGGAACACGAAACTCCGGGTGATGCACCCTGGCGATGGGGACAGGTGGCACACGAAGGTGTCCTTCATAAGATAGATTATCTGGCCTAGATTTGTGGCCCAGTGATGCATTGAAGTTGCTTTATCTAGTAAGGTTGGGAGTCCAGCTGTGCGTTCTACTTCCATGTGTCTCATGCTTCGTTAAATTGTCCTTCTAATGCCCTGGTAATCTGTTGTCCTCATAATGACACCATATTTCATTGTTCCCCCATGTTATTGCTAGTACACGAATATGCGTATAAGCTGGCGATCAACGCTAGGTGTCGGGTCAGCCATGTTGAATGCCGATATGTTTGAAACCCAAGTTGGAGTTATTCCCTTTTTCTACCCGTCACTTAATTTCCTTTTTCTACCGGTGACTTAATTGCTGTGCATTATTTAGATTTTTCCAATGAAATTTATTCTCTCCTTCCTAAAGATGAATGGTTCTGTTCTTTGTAACTAGTCCCTACCAAGCCTTGGTCACCAAGCCAATGCTCTTCTACTTTGGTTAGTTAAAAAGATAGCTGGTGGGTATAGCTACAACTGCGCCTCATCCGTAATCTATCTTGAACCAAAAATGAGAAAAAAGGCTGGGGCATAGCGGAATTTTTATGGTGCAATTGGAGCAAATTACCTATTTTTTAAAGAATACTCGCTTTATTACCATAATAAAAATAATAATAAAAACATTGTTAAAAATTGATTTGTAGGATGTTAGCTGTCCCCTACAAGAACAGGTTAGATGGTTTTTTACAAGAACTCCTATTATCAGTCTATAATTTTAATGGTAGGTTTATTTTACCAGTAAGAGACAGAATAACAACCAGGAAAATGCATTTCAAAAAAGTTATAAATTGATTTGCATTTTAATGAGTGAAATAAGTATTTGACCCCTTCGCAAAACATGACTTAGTACTTGGTGGAAAAACCCTTGTTGGCAATCACAGAGGTCAGACGTTTCTTGTGGTTGGCCACAAGGTTTGCACATCTCAGGAGGGATTTTGTCCCACTCCTCTTTGCAGATCCTCTCCAAGTCATTAAGGTTTTGAGGCTGAAGTTTGGTAACCCGAACCTTCAGCTCCCTCCACATATTTTCTATGGGATTAAAGCGGAGGTCCGGGCTAAAAAAAAAAAATTAAAAGTCAGCAGCTACACATACAGTAGCTGCTGACTTCTAATATTAGGACACTTACCTGTCCTGGAGTCCAGCGATGTCGGCACCCGCCGCCGATCTTCGGATCGGGGGACGGGTGCAGCCGCCTCCATCGCGGGTAAGGGAACCCGGACGTGTAAGCAGTACAGCTTCACGCCGGGCACCTTACTGCGCATGCGCGAGCTCTGCCGCGCTCTGCTACTGGCCAGGCGGCCAGTAGCAGAGCGAGCAGGGAGGAGGGAGCCGGGCTTCTGACGTCAGCGGCCGCGTCCGCCGGCCAGAGCTCCCGGATGTGTGGAAAAGGACACCTGTCTAAAGACAGGTGTCCTCTTCCCCCTCCCCCCAAAAGGTGCCAAATGTGACACCTGAGGGGGGGAGGAATCCAACCAGCGGAAGTTCCACTTTAGGGTGGAACTCCGCTTTAAGGTCTGGAGACTGGCTAGGCCACTCTAGCCTTAATGTGTTTCTTCTTGAGCCAATCCTTTGTCGCCTTGGCTGTGTGTTTTGGGTCATTGTCATGCTGGAATACCCATCCATGTCCCATTTTCAATGCCTTGGCTGAGGGAAGGAGGTTCTCACGCAAGATTTGATGGCCCCGTCCATCGTTCCATTGATGTGGCGAAGTTGTCCTGTCCCCTTAGCAGAAAAACACCCTCAAAACATAATGCTTCCACCTCCATGTTTGACGGTGTGGATGGTGTTCTTGGGGTCATAGGCAGCATTTCTCCTCCTCCAAACACGGCGAGTTGAGTTGATGCCAAAGAGCTTGATTTTGCTCTCATCTGACCACAGCACTTTCACCCAGTTCTCCTCTGAATCATTCAGATATTAATTAGCAAACTTCAGATGGTCCTGTACATGTGCTTTCTTGAGCAGGGGGACCTTGCCGGCGCTGTAGGATTTCAGTCCTTCATGGCGTATTGTTACCAATTGTTTTCTTGGTGACTATGGTCCCAGCTGCCTTGAGATCATTGACACGATTCTCCCGTGTAGTTCTGGGCTGATTCCTCACCGTTCTCATGATCATTGAAAGTCCACAAGGTGAGATCTTGCATGGAGCCCCGGACCAAGGGAGAATGACAGTTATTTTGCATTTGCGAATAATCGCACCAACTGTTGTCACCCTCTCACCAAGCTGCTTGACAATGGTCTTTTAGCCCATTCCAGCCTTGTGTAGGTCTACAACGGGGGTCGGCAACCTGTTGATTGCGATCGACCCATCGACCGCGCATGGGTGACGGGTTGATCCTCAACACGCCTCTGCTTTGCCGATCCCCGCCGCTCTGCACCAGTCTTCGCTTCATCCTCCTCCACTGCACACTCACAACAAGCACAGCAAAAATTGTGAGGCAGCACAGCTCAGAACGATGGGCGGGAGGTGACCAAGTTAACTTTTCAAGTTAAAACGGAAGGTGATTGGTCGCTAGGCGGTCCTAGAAACCAATCACCAGCTTGTTAACATGGAAAGTTATCTCCGGCTACCGCCCTCTGTCCAAAACTGTGATGTGTCCCGCTTCTGTTTGGTGCACGCCTCTATAGGTAGCAGATTATTCCACTGCTGCACTGACATTGACACTGCTTTGTGTTGGGGGAGATAGGCAGAGCACATTGCTGGTTGGGTGGGTGGGGGGCAGGCAGAGGGTAATACTTGGGGGGGGAAGAGGTGATGTGAAAGGGGCACCATCCATGGTCCTACTGCCACTGTCACCTGCCCTACTGCCACCAGTCACTGCCACTGTCCCCTGCCCTATTGCCACCAGCCACTGTCACCTGCCCTACTGCCACCAGTCACTGCCACTGTCCCCTGCCCTATTGCCACCAGCCACTGCCACCTGCTCTACTGCCACCAGCCACTGCCCTACTGCCACTTTCACCTGCCCTACTGCCACCAGCCACTACCCTACTGCCACCTGTCCTTCTGCCACCAGTCACTGCCACTGTCACCTGCCCTTACTGCCACCTGCTCTATTGCCACCAACAACTGCTCTGCTGCCACTGCCACTTGCCCTACTTCCACCAGTCACTATCATCTGCCCTACTGCCACCTACCACTGCCCTACTGCCACCAGCCATTGCCCTACTGCCACCAGCCACTGTAAACTGCCCTTTTGACACCATCCACTGCTCTATTGCCACCGTCCACTTTTAAAGTAGGCTAAGCTTATATTTTTACTGTGACATTTGTTTTATTATAGATTGTATAATTATAGCTGTCCTTACTATTTAGTTAGGCCTTGCTAGTTAATGTCTTAAAAAAAAGGGGGTGCCGAACACGGTGATCTTTGCTCTCTCTGTTGTTCAGGTAGATCTCCACCTCTCAGGTGGCCTACCCCTGGTCTACAATCTTGTCTCTGACAGTCTTTGACCGCTATTTGGGCTTGGCCATGGTGGAGAGATTGGAATCGGATTGCTTCTGTGGACAGGTTTCTTTTATACAGCTAATAAGCTGCGATTAGGAGCACTGCCTTTTAAGAGAGTGCTCCTAATCTCAGCTTGTTACCTGCATAGAAGACACCCGGGAGCCAGAAATATTGCTGATTGATAGGGAATTAAATATTTATTTCACTCATTAAAATGCAAATCAATTTATACCCTTTTTGAAATGTGTTTTTCTCTGGATATTTTTGTTGTTGTTCTGTCTCTCACCGCTAAAATAAACCTACCATTAAAATTATAGACTGATCATTCCTTTGTCAGTGGGCAAACGTACAAAATTAGCAGGGGATAAAATACTTTTTCTCCTCACCGTCCATATTACATTACTGGACTACACTTCATAAGCAACTTCCATTATTCGAAAAGGTAGCGGAGGAAATTTGCAATTCTCAACATGTTTCATTGAGGATTCCGCTTCTTCAAGAAGCTCAGAGCAATTTTTGTGTAATGCACATGGCACTTTATTTCACTTATTTAGTCATTTGCACTTGGGTTTTTTTTGCACACACAAGGTGCAAATTTGTCGGGGAGAGGATCTGTGGCCCTCTGGTCTTTCTCCTCCTCACAACCGAGTTTTTTGTTACTTTATTTATTATTACAGGTACTTATATAGCACCAACAATTTACACAGAGCTTTACACACACAAACACACATATATATATATATATATATAATGTGTGTATATAGTACATTTACATCAGTCCCTACCCTCAAGGAGCTTACAATTTAAGATCCTTAACTGACATTCATACACATACTAGGGCCATTTTTTGGCTATTTTTATTTAGGTATTGGCTGGCTCTCATTTGTAATTTATACACACAGACTGCCCTCTGTGTAAATTTGGTTAATTGATTTTATCTCAGCAGTTGTTCAGCTTACTAAACCGAGAGCCCACAGATCTGTGTATGTAATATGATAATGAAAAGATGGAGCAGCGAGTGTGTGTGAATATGTGAAGGTCACATTAAAAATTTAATTTGGATAAAAAAAAAAAATGCTTTAAAGGTATCTAATACTCTCTAAACTTTTCAGTATGAGGGCCACATTGTATATTTTACAAATTTATTTCTGGACCAAAAAATGTCCCTCTTACATCAAGGTCTCCCCTTACATCAGAGTCACCAACAGGAGAGTTCCACGCTCTTTCATCCAGGTCTTCATTATAGTCCACCCTTACATCAGATGCCTCCCTTACAACAGGGTCCCTGTCAGGGTCCCCCCCTTAAAACAGGATCCCCGTCAGGGTCCCCCCTTACAACAGGATCCCCGTCAGGGTCCCCCCTTACAACAGGATCCCCGTCAGGATCCCCCCTTACAACAGGATCCCCGTCAGGGTCCCCCCTTACAACAGGATCCCCGTCAGGGTCCCCCCTTACAACAGGATCCCCGTCAGGGTCCCCCCTTACAACAGGATCCCTTTCAAGGTCTCCCCTTACATTGGAGTCACCAACAGAGTTCCACCCCATCTTTCATCAGGGTCTCCATCACAGTCCACCACACATATATCAGATACCCCCCTTACAACAGGGTCCCCCCTTAAATTAGTGCCCCCCTTACATCAGGGCCCCACTTACAACAAGGCCCCCAACAGAGTCCGCCCCCCCCCCCCACCCTCTACATCAGAAGTGGAGACCATAGGCATTCTCTGCTGACCTTAATCCTCAATCAGTGCACATTGAGGATACACCACTGGCCCTAGCTATGGGCCACAGTTTGGAGACCCCTGTGTTAATTTGTAGCCATCTCACATCAGCCTCTATGGGCAGTATGCTGGGAATTTCTAACTGTTTAGCTCCTCCCACATAACAAAAAAAAAAAAATTAACTGATAGGACATAACGCTGAACTCCAGACATATATATATAACAAAAAAAAAACAGCTCTTTTATTAATGATTACATCATTTTTTAATGCAAGCAGTGTGAGTACCTAAAATGACTTGGCCTCGTTCTCTTTCAGTTCACTGTACAGCAGAGCTCAGACTGGGATAGGAAAAAAAGCAGCACAAGGAGTCAGTTGTGCTGCAGTGCTCATGTGCCATTTAAGTGCATGCTGATAGGAGGAGAGAGCAAAGCGACAGAGAGATAAAATCATCAGTCTGCTGCTTCTCCTTCACTGTCCAATCACAGGCTGGGAGGAGGGACAAGACCTGTTAGTGTTACTGAACTGCAGCAGAGAAAAACCAGGTCTCCCGAACAGCCAGCATGGGCAGTGCATGTGGTAGAGCCGCGTAAACCTCAGGAGAAGATGGGCAGAAATACAAATCCGTTGTCAACCCTCTGTTTCATCTGTTTATTTAACTTCGTATGCGTGGAGTTCAGCTTTATTATCCGGCATATACCTGTATGTATATTTCTTTTTTTTTTGTGGGGGGGGGGGGGTGTTTAGGTGGAA